>VJMH01005094.1:0-111398 GCA_009835185.1 Aphanomyces stellatus | reverse complement strand
CCGCGCCACGCCGTCTCTCTCGGGCGCAGCTGCACCCTCGACGCTGTTGATTTTCAGACCGTGTGCGTGAGCGGCGTCGTCCAAATCGGCAGCGCCCAGCGCGTCGTCGGGCTCGTTGTGGTGACGTGTGTTGCCTGCGTTGCGTGCTTTGTGTTTGAAGTGATTCGCGGCCCTGGTAACGATGGCAAGTCGACGGCCAAAGTGGCTAGCGTGGGCCATCAAGGTGTCGGTGACGGCGGCGGCGCCTCGGCGCTCTTGCATGGCGCCGCGGCCTTTGGATTTGCCAAGCGTGCGTGGATGTTTGAGGCACTATACTACATGGACAAAGCGTCGGGTGTGATGGCAGGTGTCCTCAGTCTCGAATGGCGTGGACAACTTGTCCTCTTTGACATCAAGACATGGCGCGCCCACCGCCTCGACATTGCCATGTACCAGTCGCATTTGATCGACCAAGGTGCACCCCAGCGATTCCACCACGCCATTCCCATGATTCAGTGAACCACATGGTGTTTGTCATGGATAATATCATTCGAGTGTCCGCCTTCATTTCTTCAATGGAATATTGGCTCTGGGTCAAACGGGGCTGCATTTCTTTGCAACAAGTGTCCAGAGCGACATCACAGTCGACAAAAGGGATCGGAGGGGTTGCGCCTGAGAGGATGGCGAGCAGACGTGTGAGGGATGGAGAGTCGCAAACATCGTCAACGGTTGTGCTGCCACGGGGGGATGGGGGGCGTTGCTCTTGCGCGCCAGTTGACGGAGGTGCAGAGCGCGGGGGTAGTGCACTTCGGGAAGCCAGCGTCCCTGAACTTCACAGGGGTGGGCGTTGAAGCGTGTTTAACTTGGTATGCGTGACGTGTGCGCGTCATGAAAGTGGATACTCAGTTTCGATCACGACCACGAGCGATGGCTCTCTCCCAAGCATTGGTCGTTTGTACACTCGTGTCTCGTGCAACGATGTCGCCGCAGCACATCACGCCTGTCAGTCGTTTGGTCGCGATCAACAAAAGATGGAACTGACTCGATACGAGATGACGGCCGTGCCTGAACTACAATCCACCACCATAGCTACTCATCCTCCATGGACTGATGTCGTCGGGTCGTTGGTCATCGCTCGCACCACGAAGGTCCACGGGTTTGTCACACAAGCCACCGTGCCAACCCATCTCTGCCAGTGGTGGCTCGATTTTGTTTGGCTGTTATAATTTTCGCAGTGTCATGAACGCCTGCGCGCGCTCGTCAATGTCGTACGTGACCGAGATGGCCGCGCGTGGTGGCAACGCGAGGAATTCGCAGATCGTAATGCCAGTGACGTTGCCAGCCGAGTGCCGCCGCCGATGTCGCCGCGCGTCGCTCGTTTTTTCTCTACAAGAGCAGCGAAATGGATGGTCAGGAGCGATTGTATTCCTTGTACCCGCCAAGCACGAGCGCAGGCTCGCCGTTGATGAGCACTTGCAGCGTGGGCGCATAGTCTGTGAAGAAGCTCGCTTGGAGCTGGTAGAGGCCGGGGACGAGGGCCGTGATCGTGTCGGCGCCCTTCTCCCACGCAAACACATCGGGGTTCGTGTTGACGACTTGGACGTTCCAGCACACGGTGTGGCGGTCGCTCGGCCGCCCGACTTTCCAAATCTGAACAGACTCAGACGAATCAGATGATGCCTCTCGTCGTACCCAGCGCCCGACGCACATTTCGCCCCTCATTTGTCTGCGCACACCGTGGACGTCATCGACGAGCGCCTTGAAGTCGCACTCATCGACTTTGACGTGGAGCGTTTGCTGGAGCGCACGCAATGCGTCGTTGACGTCTGCGACATTGCACTTGGTGTCGAGTAGCGTGCACGCGTCTTTGATGCCCATCTGGAATCAGACTCAGACGTCGAATCAGATGCTGAGCGACGTACTTTGACCACGAGTTTGCTCCGTAGGTCTTCCATCGACGCAGTCCATCCGTCCATGTGTTGGTCCTGGGCCAGTTGCTATCACCATCGTCGACACACTACCCCAAGAATCGCCGTACCATC
The DNA here is from genome assembly GCA_009835185.1 of Aphanomyces stellatus. Classification (NCBI taxonomy): domain Eukaryota; phylum Oomycota; class Saprolegniomycetes; order Saprolegniales; family Verrucalvaceae; genus Aphanomyces; species Aphanomyces stellatus. The sequence goes on along the minus strand of VJMH01005094.1, from coordinate 109,377 downwards.
TCTCGCAAGTGACGCGTCACCATCTCCCCATGGTCCTCGAGCTTTCCTTCCACAATCTGTTGCAAGCGCTTGAGCTGCTGGGAATTTTCTTCGTGCAGCGATGTCGTTGTGGACTGAAGCCACTCGTGCAGGTGTGATTGCGTCACCCGATCCGCCACGATGGCGTCCATGTCCTCTAATCGTTTCAAAAGGAGTGGCCCAGAACAGCGCACCTCGGTTGACTTTGCGCGAGAGCAGTTTGGCCACGTCCGACTTGAAGCATTTCTTCTGGAGTGCCAGGCTCATTTCTTGCTTGACGCTTGCGAGTGCGTTCTCGAGTCGCGTGAGCACGTGTTTCTGATATATATCATTTAGTGATGATTGTGTCATCATCTGCGTACCTCGCGCGCGTCCATCTCGGCTCGGTCGATTTTGGACGACAAGACCAATTGCACGTCCGACGCCATCGCGCGTTGCCGCTACGACGATGACGTTATCCATGCCGTGTTTTCTTGGACGGCGGTGGCGATTTCCTCGACATACCAGCTGGGCCTGCCATTCGCCCGCCGCCGCCGCCATCCCCTCGTCTACGTGCGTCTTCATCGTTTTCAATTCGTCCTTTGTCGACGTCAGCAGCTCAGTCACGTGCTTTCGAAGGCCCTTTTCGAGGGCTTCTCTGACGTCGCGGTGGTTCTTCTTGGCCTCGGCCGTGACGCGCCGCTCCAGCGCATGCACCTCATCATGCGTCGCCATCGTCGCTTCCATCTACGACCATAATCACCATTCCCATTTTCACCAGACACATATTAGTCCGCCGCTACCTTGCGAACCAGGCGCATCGTGGCGTCATTCGCGTCGAGGGCGTCCTTGGTCACAAACATCTCGTTCGCGGTCACCGCCTGCTTGGACATGGCAGCTTCGATCTCCTTCATGGTTTCTTGAAGGGGAGAAATCGTGTGCTCCAAGCGCCGCTTGAGCTGCTCGCTGCTCGCCACGACGCGCGCTTCCATGTCGGCGGCCGACACGGCGCGTTTCTGCATCTTGCGGACGTCGGTGACGAGCGCAAGGAATTCCTTGCGTGAGATGACCATCGCGTCGTCGTCGTCGTCGTCGTCGTCGCCGTCGATGCCTCGTTTGGACGGCGTGGGCCGGACGGCGGGCGTCGGCGTCGTCGTCGACGCGAGCGTGTCCTGCAGCCGGTCAATGCGCGCATCGATCGTGTCCAGCATGACGGTGTGGTTCGAGACAATCTTGGCGATCGCTTGCAGTGTCGTCTTGACGATCGTTTGGATGTTGCGCCACTCGGCCTCGCCCGCGAGAAGATGCGTGAGGCCGTGGAGGCCCGCTGCCCGCGGCATTTTTCGAATCGACATTTAGTTGTAACTGCCAAGCCGATTTTTAGCCAATCAGAGTGCGCACCACAACAGATTCCAAACTCATACGGCGATGGGGGAGTGCTGGAACCCAGTGGAGGCGGGAAGGAGGAGGCACATGAAGACATTGCACGGATGTGCTCTGAGTATGCAGCTCACACCCAGAATACAGAATATTCCGCCACCATGGCAGCGAGGATACCCATGTGAAGCTAACTCCATGTGGACAATGTGTGTGGCCGGGTTCATTCACGACATCGGTGAAGGAGACCAGCGACTGCATGACCCGGAGAGGAAGCGTGCGCCGCAAAGGCTAGTAGAGTGCCACGTATTCATCATGGTAGCGATGCGAGTCGATGGCGCTGCTGCTGCTCTTGCGTCTGGGACTGCAGTTGTTGCGTGGTCTTGTCACAATGTATGGAGAACTATAATTGACTATTTTTAGGTCGGATATCGAATGCTTTTTCTTATTTGTGACTCAAAACAACTCGTATTTGTATGACATTTTATTACATTGCCAATTGAAGTGTCGAATATAGAGTATTAATTTATATAAAAGTGTTAATATTACGTAGTAAATATTTCGATCACATGTAAAATATTTCCTATATATTAATCATAAACCATAATTAACTCTATATTTATTTTGCTTATAAAATATATAAATACAAATGCGACATCGAAAAGCTCTGGCCAATGGCGTTCGGACGCATCTTGCATTTTGAATCCCTCAAATGCTCTCCACGGCCAAGTCGAAGCGGCCGTCCGAGCGATCTCCCCTCAAAGGGTCTGCGCGCGGCGAAGACTCTTTGTACACCAACGCATCGAACGCGCATGTCTCCATCGACGTCCAAAGAAACCGCGACGACGATACCGGCGGGTGCATGAGTCTCTTCAAGAAGCTCCTGCCGGCCCTCGGTTCCGCGTTCGTCGCGTCTGTCGCGTATGTCGACCCTGGTAACTTTGCTACCAACATTCAAGCGGGGTCCAACTATGGTTACACGCTCCTTTGGGTCATCCTTCTCGCGAACCTCATGGCCATGCTCTTCCAAACGCTCTCTGCGAAACTCGGCATCGCCACAGGCAAGAACCTCCCCGAAGTCATCGCCGAGCAGTTTCCGACGTGGGTGACCATCCTCATGTGGATCGCGGCAGAAATTGCAGCGATCGCGACGGACGTGGCCGAGTTCATCGGCGCCGCCATCGCGTTTCAGCTCCTCTTCTCCATCTCGCTTGCGTGGGGCGCAATCATCACGGCCATCATGACCCTCGCTCTCCTCTACGTCCACCAATACCGCATCCACGCGTTCGAAGTCGTCATCTTCCTCCTCGTCTCTGTCATCGTCATCAGCTACATCGTCGAAACCTTCCTCCAGCCGTCGGTCGACTGGGGTGATGTCGCGGTCGGCATGGTCTTCCCGCGCTTTGCCGACAGCGACAGCATCCTCTTGGCGGTCGGGATCGTCGGGGCCACGGTCATGCCGCATGCCATCTACCTTCACTCGGCGCTCACGCAAGATCGCTTTGAGATGTCGGACGCAGGCGCCGTCGTCTTCCCGCCCCTGCGCTACGAAGTCATTGGGATTGCCATCGCCCTCAGCATCGCGGGTCTCGTCAACATGTCGATGCTCATCATGGCTGCCTCTACGTTCCACACGAGTGGCCACACCGACGTGAGCACGATCGAAAATGCCTATGCGACGCTTGAGCCACTCCTCGGCAAGGCCTCGTCGTACGTATTTGCCATTGGCTTGCTGGCCTCGGGCATTTCGTCGTCGGCCGTCGGGACCCTTGCCGGCCAAGTCATCATGGGTGGCTTCGTCAAGATGAAACTCAATGTCTGGATTCGCCGCGCCGTCACGCTCGTGCCGTCCATGGCGATCGTCTTCTCGGGTGTCGACCCCACGCGCGCGCTTGTGATCAGCCAGGTCGTGCTGAGTTTTTGCATCCCATTTGCCCTCGTCCCGCTCGCCATGTTTACGAGTCGAGATGACATCATGGGCAAGTGGAAGAGCTCGGACCTGATGCAAGCCACGACGGCGCTCCTGTGTTTGTTTATCATTGGCCTCAATGCATACTTGGTGGTCGCGTTCGCAGCCGGATGGAGCTAATTCTGACCTCCTTTGCATGTAATAGAAGAATGATGATTCCATCACACGTCGACAGTTTCTTTGACACTTGAAGCGGTGGCTTCGGCCAATAGAGGTCATTCGGTGGCGGATTTGGATCTCGAAAAGTGCAGAACACCCCTCATTTTCGGTGGATATTTCGATTTTCAGAAACGAATCTCGAAACTAAACTGCTTCGTTCAAACATCGATGGATTTTGAGTTTTGAATACTTCTGCCCATCCATGGTCGAATGCGCCAACCCTATGCGAAGAAATATCGACGCATTTATTTAATAACGTAAGTTGGCATCGAGTTACTTTAATGACTCTGTTTAGTTCCATGATCTCCACGATCCTTCCCACTCCTGCCAGCGTGATGTTGTTTCGGCATATAGAGTCTGCCAACCACATGAGGATGCGGTGTCAACCTGATTACGGATTCTATTTGAATGAATTGACGTCGGGGACTAAAGCAAATACAAAGGCACATCACCTTTGCCTTGGTATTTTCAACTTGTATTCTGACCAAAGCAAGCATTGGAGAAAATGCTGTGGTCTTCGAAAGGGCCTTCGTCCCCAAGGTCCCGAGGGGGGCGTCACGAGTCGCACGTCGACGACCGTCGTCGCACCACGAGGGGCATGTGCGTGGCGCAGAGCAAGAGGTGACACGGGATGGACGACAGGGGGCTTGAACGATATTGAACATTGGCGTCGATGAGGAGACAAGAGGTTGTCTAGAAGCAAGCTGAGGACGCAACCACGTCAAAGCAGTCATCGAGGGGCGTGTGGCTGATGCGGGTGGGGAGGGGCTTTGTGGAGGACGGCGCGGGGCATCCTGTGGTGAAGTGGTTGGTCGGTGGGTGGAGGGGGGCAAGTCACGTTGTCTGAATCGGTGGCGAGGGTGTATCGACCCTTGAGAATTGCGTGTCGGGTTGGTGTGGAGCGCTGGCTCGGGGAAGGCGTGGAGAAAGCTGAAGGACACAGATGCGGATGGTTGTGTCGACGTAGTAGACGCGACTGTGGTGCGGTGGACGTCGGACAAGTCGATGGGGAATGCGACAGAATACCACCGAAAGCTACATTTCCAGCAACCCTTCTCGAGTCGACGCGCCTGGGGTGGAAGGTTGCCCGATCCTCGAATGTGTTGGCGAATAATAATCGCCGGAGGCGGGGGGGGGGGCAACAAGGCCAGTCGTTAACAGACTCGTTGATTATTATGTCATCGTCCACGCCTCAAACGTGCCGTCTTGGACGTGACGCAAGCACTCAAGCACGTTCTGGTCACCGAGCATGCGCCGATGTTTAGTGAACGCACTTCGCAAGCTCCAAAGATGAACCTCATGAGCCACCATCGCGCGACGCAACTGCCTGCATTCTTCGATGGCGTCTTGTAGCTTGCTGCATCTCGCGCTGGCCATGCCGCGCGCAGCAACCACTCGTTGGAGCGTTTCAAGCCTTTCAGTCAATTCCATCACCTGATGTTTGCACCGTAGGATTCGGTGGCGCTGCGTCACGCGGTCTGCTTTCATTTTCAAGGCACGGTCGAGTGGAACAGGAAACTTGGCGTAGTGCATTTTGGCTTGGCGAGGGGAGTTGGAAAGTGAACGCATGAACAACCCTGCGAGAAAGGTGCAGTTGGGAAGGAGCTATTTGACTGACTAGACACAATACTACAGGAAGTATCAAAAAACTGCAATCCGATCAGAAATCATCCATCATGAATGCGTGTCTTCCTCATCCCTCATCAGCAAAATCATAATCGCTGCAACTCTTTGTTTTGGTTGACTGTGGCTTGGTGTGGATCTTGATGATGTATTTTGACTTTTCCTCTCTCCGAATTACGATTTCTCTGCTCCAAATTTGTGAAAATATTTCAAAATAATGATTACATTTCTTAAATTTCAAATTTCGAAATACCAATCAAACATCTGTGACCCATCCCTCTTATTTTGCATTTTGAGTTGTGAGGTGCAAATGGAGTGAGAGGAGATGGGGCTGCAGGTTCGCATCGCTTAAATGCGCCAAGCTGGCGCTACATAGCGCATATAAGGCGTGCCAAATGACACGCATCTCGTGGAGACTGCAGGGGGGTCAGACTGGTCTCTTGCCGTGGTCGCACAGCCCGTCCTCCCCCTGCACGCGTGCGACCTGCGCACGTCGTGTTTCAGGATATCCCCCTTTAAGACAATGTGATGCCCCACCACCCGAGTCTTAGACCGTCGTCGCCGCTGCACACGCCCTCCTGGCGGTGCCGGAGACTGCGATCCCCACCACACGTTCCATGCATCTATCCGAATTCCGGATTGTATGACTGACAAAAAGTCGTTCGTGTTGATCCGTTTGGTCCGTTTGCAGCCACCAAGCTCTGCAGAACGGAAGGCACTTAAGCCTTTGATTTCTTGTGAGAGAACCCGAAAAGCCAACATTGGAATCCAACGAAAATTGCCATGTGTTTTTCGATTTTGACTTCATGTTTGTATGTTAAAGTAATCATCGGGAGGAACGCCGTCACCCATCCCTGGTAGGAATGGCATGTCTCGTCCCGGAGCACCGGGTTACGGGGGTAATGGGTGTAGGGTGTGGTTGAAATGTGACTGCGTTCCGACAGGTTCAAGTCCCGGCCAGCGCATTTTTTCGTTGGCGATTAGGATTGAGTGAGTACGTTTCTTGGTTGCTTACCGGTCTCTCTCCTTCAACTGCGTTCGAACCACCGAGCCTGCAAACGACATGCCTGTCATCAAGATCGTTCAAACCTCTCAATTTGGCAGGCATAACTGCCTGGAACTCCGGAGTAATCCATAAGAAATCAAAGGCTCAAGTGCCTAAATTTTGCGGAGCTTGCTGATCCCCAGTGTTAATACTGTACTGATCCTTGATTAATTGTATTGCTTTTACAATACTCTGGTGAGGAGCTATGTGTAAATTCAGTGTGTCAATTATGGGGACTCCCAATCGCGTGTCGGGCTGCGGGGATGCACTGGCGTGGTGGAAGGCATGGAGAAAGCAGCGGGACGCAGACGCGGACGGTTGTGTCGACGGTGGAGACGCGGACGATTGTGTCGACGGTGGAGACGCGACGGCGGTGCAATGGGAAGTTGGACAAGTCAATGGAGGTGGTGTCGAAACAAGGTTCCCAGACGACGCTGCCGTACTACATGGTCACACCTGAGACAAAAGATGCTGCTCGCTGTCATGAAATGATGGAAGAAGGTGCTAGAATGCAGTTATCGCTTGCCGCCGTTGGTCATGCGAAACGAGGTGGGCATGATGCGCACAAACATCGCTGCGTCAATGCGTCTAGGCGGTGACAAAATGGACGCTCGCATCAAGAAACCCTAAAATGATGAAGAAGTTATCGACGCCGCGGTGGGCGTTTTCAGCTGTGACTTGGCCTTCGTTGTTGAAAGTGAGATGAGGAAAAAACCGTCGAGCGACGACAGAGCATCCGTCCACAAAATTCGGCTTGCCGGGATATAATTTTGTGCAGGTGGTGGCTTGCCAGCCCAAGTCTTTCCATGAAAAAGGGGGTTGATTGTATGGTTCTCGTCACGAAGGTGCTGTGCGCCGTGCCGCTTCCCTGACACAGCATGTTTACTTGTAGCAACATGCACGTCGTATCCCCATGCACAAATGTCACCACACACATTGCACAACCACATGCACTATCATACGTCGACAATCGAACTCTGTCGCCACTCGTCGCTGTGGCTGCTACTCTCGTCGTCATCGTCGTCGACTTCCTCGGGTCCGTCTTCCGTCGGTCGGTCCATGAGGAACTGCAAGATCGCCTGCGCAAACTTGGCCAAGTCACGCGGGTCCGCACCCGTCCGCGGCTTGGTGTCGGCGACGAAGACCGTCCCGAGCACATGGCCAAGCGGCGTCACAAACGGCACGCTCATGTAAAATTTGAACTGCGCTTGGCCAGTCACGAGCGGGTTCTTGGAGAACCGCGGGTCTCGGTCCGTGTTGAGCACGACCATTGGCGCGCCGTCGGCCGACGCCATCGCATGCGCGCAGAGCGCAACTTTACGCGGGATCTCGTCTTGCTTCAAGCCCTTCCGCGCCTTGAGCCACTGGCGGTCCTTGTCCATGAACGCGACGCCCGCGACCGGGCACTTGTACGTGGACGCCGCGAGCTCGCACACAATGTCGCACACGTCTTCGTTCTCGGTGTCGAGGATGTGGAAGCGGCGGAGGCTCCGGAGTCGCTCCTTCTCATCTGGCAGGTCGGGCGGCGGCGCCCATGGATTCGTCCACTTTTTCTTTGTGTTGGATGGCATGAAGAGCCGCTGGCTGTGGCGGGACGTCCGCCGCGCGCGCGGCGAATCGAACGCATGTTTGCGCACGGGTCGATGGATTGAACTCCGATGGAGCGACGCGCGGCCACTCCGGCGCGATTCCTGGCGCTGCTGCGCCGCCTTGCTCGACACGAGGTTCTGCAGCCAAATTTTGGTCGCCGATCGACTCGCGGCAGGCTTCTTGGACGCGGCGGGCGTGACGGGTTCCACCGGCTTGCTAAAGTGGGCGTCCACGCAGTGCGCGCAGACCTTCGCCTGGATCGTAGGCAGCGGGGTCCGTCGTCTCGACGGTCGCTCGATCACGACGAGCGTGCGGCAGGCGGAGCAGACGACTTCGCCACACTAGCATGCGCCGTGAGACGAGATGGCGACGGGTGCGCGTACCATGTGGCAGTTGCGCTTCTTCCAGAAGAAGAGGAGACGCGATTGGCATTGAAAGCATTTGCCGCGCTTGGACTTGGGGATGCGGTGGGTATCTACCTGAAGACGCGCGACCGTGGCGGCGCCGACATTCGCCTGCGTGAGGAAGATGGTCGTCTTCGCCGCAGCATTCGTCTTCGAGCTGGTGAGCTTCATACAGGACACGTCCTGTTCAATTTTGAGTGCAGGGATGCCAACGCCCAGCCTGATCGAGCGGGCAATTACTCACTGCAGTGACGCAACATTGGCACGGGAGAAAGGACGTTAAACACGTCAAAGAAACATATTGACGTTTAAACTGTGATTCTTGGTGGGTACATTTTGCGTTTAAACAACGTTTTGATTTACCCTGTTGTTCAGTCGCAAGATACGCGTCGCCGATTGGCCAGTGACTAATTTTCAGCGTGCGATTGGTCGAAGGTGACCGTCAAAATAGCCCAAAACGGGATAAATGAGTCATAAATACCAGTCAAATAAATCTATTTTCATGGGGCTGTTTCAATTTAAGTCAAAATAGTGCACTATTTGACAAGCTGCATATCGTGAATTGCTGGAGTCCCACAGTGGCATTTTCGGATGGAACTGTACTGCGATGGGTATATTCTGCGCTGGATTTTCGAGCGCGCGCAGGAAACCGTGTCTTGTTTGCTTGACATCTTTTGCATTGCAGTAGATGAATTTCAAGACGGCGAATCTTCGAATCTACAGCGCTGCAGGGGGGCGTATGAAGAGTCTACGAGGGACTGCCCTTTGCATGTGCCCCATTGCAGCGAGAAAACGAGGGGGCTGGGGGCGACAGGTGGGGCCACAACAGCTGCAGTTCGCTGACCAACCCAAGATTCATAGAAATGGGGCGGTGCGCTCAATATGTCCTCGACGGTGCCGATTGTTGTGGACTTGGACCGTTGTGGTCCAGGACGAGTCAGTGTGGGAGGCTTGCAATGCACTGTGTCGTTGGTCTGGATGCCTCTGAAACACGACTCGACAATCATGGGCATTATAGCTCGACAATAGTGGGACGGCTATTTCGCTCACAGACATAAAAGCGTCAAAGCCATAAAATCATTTCCTTTTTATATAGAGCAGTCATTCGTCAAAATAATTCCATTCCGATTCGTCAATATAGCTATATTGAGACTGGATCTTGACCAAACTTTTCGACGCAGCAAGCCAGTCGAGTCGTGAAATGGCAACATACAAACTTCAACGTCATTGTTGCCCATCATCATGAGGGTGATCTTACGTTGGCACCTCCCTTGCACTGGCTTTGGAGGAGCATTGCTGCTTCCGACACAGGCTAGGTTGTCGAACGCAAGGCGCGGCTCGGACGACTGCAACTTTTCCTCAGTCGGAAATCCACATTCCCAAGGTCAAGAAGTCGACAGTCGTGATTGCAGCTCGTGTAGTGGTATCGATCCCGCGCAATGATATCGTCCACATGTCACGTTGTGCTACGTGCATCTTGTTTGCCCTCAAGAGCTTGAGTTGGCACGCCATATTGGGAGGCCTCATGCCCTGCTTCGCAGCGATTGACGAAGGCCGCCGACTCGAGTGCTGAGCATGCAGTCGTTGAAACGAGTCAAGTGAGATCCTTCCTTTCTTCAATGATTTACAAGGATCAAGTCCCAACGACCACCACATTGTATGTGCTATCAATGACCAAAGACGAAGCCAACAAGGAACCAGGCGTCGCCGCGCCATTGACCACTGCTTGCTTGGAATTTCATCAAGGGAAGTAGGACAAAGATGGTAGATCGCTAGAGGTGATCCTTCGCGGTGGAGGCATTCAGTCCGCACTCACACCACCCTCGTCTCAAAATGGCGGGCGTTGCTGGTGTTTCTTACTCACCGGAACTTACATGTCAACTCCTCTCTCGACGAAGGGCGAAGCAGTATTGTACGTGAGAGTTCCAATCTAGTTGAGGCTCCGCTGCACATTCTCAAGGTGATAATACAGTCGACGATGCCATCGTTAGTGTGCAAAAGCAGGATGAATGAACACACTACGCCAGCCAGCGATGGCTCGTGCAAGTGCCTCGTGAAGCATGAAGAGCCGTGAAATATCTTCTTCCTTCTCAAGAAGACACAAGGCAACCCACCATGGCTCCTCGGAAGCGCTTTCGCGTTTTTTACGTCCAAAAGCCGGGATCCTTTTCCGTTTCCCAGGAGCTGGGCATTAGAATGTAGGTATTACCAACATTCAAGGGCGAAATGCCGGATAAATGTCCGGATACGTGCTTCTGAGCACGTAGGCGCCCAGAAACTGCACACACAGACTCGAAGCACAGACGAAACAAGATGAGCGATCTCGTCGGCGTTTGGATTGCCATCGGCGTCATCGTCCTCATCGGCTTGATCTTACTCTACAACTCCATCTACGTCGTGCAACAGGCGGAAGGTACGAACGCCGCGCGGAGGATGGGATTTGTCGATCTCACATGGGTGGTGCTCCTGTAGGCATCGTGATCGAACGCTTTGGGAAGGTGCAAAAAGTGCTCGACTCGGGCATTCACTTTGTCTTGCCGTTCATCGACAGCCCCCGCAGTTTTCAGTGGAAGAAGGTGGTCGCGGGCGCGAACGGCCTCTTGGAGACCCGCGAGTAGGACCGCCTCGTATGCTGCTTGACCTCTGACGTCGTTGTAGTGCGTCGCACTACCGCATCGATCTCCGTGAGAGCATTTTCGTCTTCCCTGCCCAAGAAGTGTACACGCGCGACACGATCCTCTTGGACGTGCACTCGGTCATGTTTTACCGCATCGTCGACATCAAGAAGGTTGGTCGCTTGTCGTCGTCGTCTTGCTCATGCGTCATTAGGCCGTCTACGAAGTCGACGATTTGAACATGGCGATCGCCAACGTGGCGCAAACCCAGCTCAAAGAAGTGTTTGGGAATATGACGTTCACGGAAGCATTGGCGTCGCAGAGCACGATCAACGCGTACATCAAGAAGAGCTTTGGCGAACGCTTTGCCCAGTGGGGGTTGATTGTCGAGCGCATGGAAGTGTTGGACATGTTGCCCAAGGCCGGCACGACAATTGCCGACGCCATGAAGCGCCAAATGATTGCCGAACGCACGCGCCGTGCCGACTTTATCCAAGCCGAGGTGCGTCTGCGGACGTCGTCGCCGCCACTCATGCGACGACGACGACGTAGGGGAAAAAAGCCGCCATGCGATTGCTCTCGGAAGGGACAAAGCTGCAAAAGTACAACATGGGTGTGGCCGAACAAGAGTCGACGCGCAAGACGTAAGCATCGCTGCCTTGGACGACGACCGACATGACGATGGCATGATTGTAGGTCGGAAGGGTCGGCCGGTGCCAAGGTCGAACTCGCACGTGCCGAAAGCAAATCCCTCGAATTGATTTCCGCTGCGTTTGAAGCGGACGGCGCGTCCCAGACCGAGGTATCATGGAGTGGAAAACGACCAAGTGTTGACATGGATTAGTATGTGATTTCGCAACGCTATATGTCGATGTTCAACAAGATGACTCGCTCACTCGACAAGAAGACGCTCTTCTTCCCGTACGAGACCAAGGGCATTTCCGGTCTCATTGGGCAACTACGCTCGGTCTATGGGCACAACCAACAAAAGGTGGGTCGCATGTGTCCCAGCGGGAAACTTATCAAGTCATGTAGAGCGTCGCGCCCGTGCCCAAAGGAAAGAAGCAAAGTTTCATGGCGTTGAACTAGATGGCGTTGTTAGCGTCGGATGAATATAATACACGTGATGTGCTGACAGGAGCATGATATGACCAGAGGAGACTTGGACGTACATGTCATGGGTGTGGGATATCACGTCCCATCACACATCCAGGCGACGCGTTTCAGCATGTGGTCGGTCAAGATCGCAAGACTTGTTCATGGTGGTCATAATGCCCCTCTGCGGCGCCGCCGTTGCCAAGAGGATGCAATGGCGGTCAACCGATCCTCATGCACTGATTGCATGTCGCTTGTTACCTCGCCCGTGCACCCGCCGCCGCGTCTGGCGCCACTGGGCACATGGCGGTGATCTTGCGGACATGGCAAATTTTTCACGCAAGATCATGTCCACATGTGAAGTCAGCCCCAAGAAATTGGTGGAAATTCAAGTTACATAAAACGCCCTGTGGCTGAATTTAACGTTCTTTCAAACTACGTTTAAACGTGTGTTTGTATCGATCTGAACGCATTAGAACCGATGGACCAGATTAACTTCTCTTTTGTATCAACAAAAATGGCGCAAATATGACATGTTTCAGCACATTTGTTTCGCGCCTGCCGGTAAATGGGTTAAACTGGCCAAAGAAGCCAGACGTTCATTTTCTACGAAAGTGTCATACGGAGGAGTGACACTTACGACGGCGACGTCTCGTCGTCCTCTCTCGTCTGCTAGAATGCCGCTTCTGACGGCGTCAGCGCCACTTTTTCGGTCAATTTCATCGCCTTAATAAGCAAACCAAACGATAAGAATAATTATTTGACAAAGAGAGATCCGTTGACGCGTAGCTTCCTTGGTTCAAGCTTGAACGCAAACGCGTAATGGGGCTTGACTGGTCCTCTCCCGCGATATTCCAAGCAATTTAATATGGTATTCAGTATACTTTGTCAACCGTCCTGTCCAACACGTCCTGAGAGTGGACACTGGGATTCTGGGCCCCGAGTGACACAAAAGACCAGCCAAAGCGCGAAGGAACCGCTTGGCAGGATGGCGAACCCACAGTATTCATACGCGATGCCCAACGCAAGCCAACTAGAATTAGACTCGCTCGAGGAACTCGACGAGTTTGACTACGACCCCAACTTCTTTGACGGTAGGTCCCGCCGCGCGCGCCGCCGCGGAGTCCTCATAGTCCGGTGTGTAGGGATCTCGTTCAACAAGAAGGAAGGCGAGGCGAGCACGATCAACGTTGCTGCCCCCGCCCCCCCACACTACCTCCGCCAGTACCCGGAGTCTCCATCCCCCTCCCTCACAGGTTACACGTCCGAAGAATCGGGCTATTCGTCCACGCTGAGTGTCGACGACAACCACGGCGGCAAGTGGAGTCCGACGTCGGACGCGTCGAACGGCTCGAAGCGTACGACGATCAACGACGGCACGATGACGAATGGCAAGACATCGCTCTACCGCGGCGTCACGCGCACGAGCAAGACTGCGTGGGGCGCCAAGTACAGCTCAAAGCGCATCGTGAACACATGCAAGACGCAGGAAGAAGCGGCGCGCAAGTACGACGAGTACATCAAGGTGCACGTGCCGGAAAAGTACCTCAAATACGCCAATTTTTGCCCCAAGTGCGACAAATACACCAACTCGCTCGGGTTGACGTGGGCGACCAAGGAATGCCAGTGCACAGCGGCGGACGCGGCCGGCTCGTTTGTTAGCTCGGTCGGCCCGAGCAGCTCGATGGAGCACGCGGCCCTCGAAGATTTTTTGAAGGACGAACAGATCGACTTGTCGTCGCCGTACTTTACCGACAGCGCAATCGCCGCCGCGCACCGGACGTCGTCGCTCCACGCTCGCCGCACCGACAGCCTCGACTCGGTCGTGCCAATGATCAAGGCGGAGCCCAACATCCCCATGCTTCGGAGCTCGTCGTCCATGCCCGATGACGACGTCTTGGCGGCGATCTTGAATGCGCCGGCGATGCCGCAGCCCAACATGTTTGGGTCGTTCCAGGGCGACGACGACGCGATGTTGGCAATGGTGGGCGCCGACGGCGACGACCCGCGGATGTACCTGACGATGGAAACGGTGTTTTTGCGCAAATACTTTCGCAACGACCGCAAGAACCTCCAGTGCTTTCCATATTGCCGCGAACATGGCAACTATTATGAGGCCAAGATGAATGGGCTCGAACACACGGGCAAAGGCGTGTGCCGCGCGCCCGTCAAGGTCAAGGTCCACCATCCCCACGGCCCGCCATCCTCGTCGCATCTCATCGTGCTCGCGCGCTGCCAGCGCAAGCATGCCGCCGCGGCGGCGGCGATTCCAGGCGAGCTCTCGCCGGCGCAGCTGCAAGAGATGCAGGCTGCGACGTGGGTCCGGGGCACGACGAGCGACGCGACGGCCGACGACACAACCGTGTACTTTTTGCCCGAAGTGTGGAAGTTTGACGGCGAGCTGCCCAAGAAGCGCCGCCTCGATGAGAGCGACGACGACGACTTGCAGTACTGCGTCCAGGTTGTCCTCTTTGTGAGCGAGAATGGCGGCGCGAGCTACGTCCAAGCGGGCGGGACCGAGTCCAATTTGTTTGACATTCAAAGCACGCGCACGTTGCTCCGCCAGAAGCAGCGCAAGGACGGCGACGACGTCATGCTCGTTGGTGGCCTCCCCGCCAAGAAGAAGATTTGCATCCCCGTGGTCCAAAACTACTTTCGCGAGTCGCGCGGCATGTCGCTCTTGCACAGCACGAACGAACTCGACCTGATTGAATTGGATTTGGAGTCGGTCGAGTGGGCCAAGGAAGGCGAAGCGATCGACATTGACGCCGCCCCCATCTCGTCGACCAAGAAGAAACAAATCGAGGTCGAAATCTCGCCGGCCGTCGACCCCCCAAGCACAACCTTGGCGGCGCCGTTTACGTCGATCCAAACCCCCAAGCCAGACCACAAGCCAACCGAGGCCAGCGACACGGCCGCCGTGTGGAAGGAACGTTTCGTCGCGGGGCCGCTCCTCTACAGCGCCATGGGTATCCCCGTTGGTCTGGTCTGCCTCGTTGCGCATCTCATCCTGCTTCCGTTCATTTGGCTTGGCGCGCCCATTTGTCATTTTGCCGACGGCGTCGCCGACATGGATTTGTACTTGGCCAATTCCATGAGTCCGCCTGAAGAACCGCACGTGCTCCTGCACCACTTAGCTGGCGCGTCGGAGTTGCTCGGCCGCGTCGGTCACTACGTGCTCGTGAAGGTCCCCCTTACGCTCGTCGCGCTCGTTGGATGCTTGGTCTTGACCGTCTTGGCGCTCGTGGCCATTGTCGTGCCACCGCTCTCGCGTGGCCTCCGCGTCGGCGCCAACTCGTGCGGCATGATCGCCATCGACGCATGCAAGGGTGCGTGCGGCCAAAAATTGACGCCCGTGCAGCTCCATCAGCCGACGCCGGCCAGCCATCGAGACATGGTCTGAGATGATGCAAGTTAGAGATAGGAAACCGTGGACGTTAGTATACATATTTTAATTCTTGAAAGTTAAACAACCGCCTGTGTCGAGATTGCCGTGTCGGTTGCGTGTTGATGAAAATAGTCCAGGGTGGCGGGAAAGCACAACAGCATTTGAATTTTGAATTTGGAGCTGTTGGGAAAAATACGAAAAAAACGCCATCGATGTTCGAATCTATCCCACAGAAAAAATCCTTTGATGACCTTTTGTGTCATTTTTGGTGTCATTTTCAGTGTCAGCTTGGAAGTATTTTTGTGAATTAACTGGTCCCAAGGTGCAATGTATGGTTCACAACGCTCTTTGATTTGATTGGTCCAGCGTCGCCGTTCACATCCCACCCCCCCATCTTCATTTCCAAATTCGATTCTGTCTTGCATGCTGTCGATAGCCGTGTCGGTACAGATTAGAGATGTTCGTGTTTACAGGCGTTGCTGCTTCTGTCCAAAATGCCGTGGATTAGCAGAGTCAAGTAGACACAATAACCAGAGCTGTGTTTGAGTGGTGCGGTCGACTGAGCTCCTCTGGTCGACCGCCTGCCCTCCGCCGCGGGACTCCGATCCACCCACTCGTGGGTTGAGGGTTCTGTGGTGACGCCGCGACATCCTTATTAACTAGTCTTATTGTTCCTTGCGAAATCCTTCCCCGCCGCTGGCCTTGTCAAACTGGCTCGCAAAGTCATCCATGTCGTCAACGGCGGCGGCGGCACTCGTCGCTTTCTTGTCGTCGTCGTCGTCAAAGACCCACGTCGTTCCTGGCACATACTCTTTCTTGTCGTCCTTGGTGTAGAGCGGGCCCATGCCCGGGAGCGACTGCGTGCTCATGGACGTCTCGCCAATGTCGTCAATCTTGCCAAGGAGGTCGTTGGCCAAGTAGGCCAAGTTGTCAGCCTTTTTGAAAAAGTTGTGCTTGAGCAGCGTCGACGTCGTGGGGCTAAGAATCCACGCGTTGGATACATCAACGACGACGAGATACGCACCGCTTGGCGGGGTCCTTTTGCAGGCAAAGACGCACCATGTCTTTGAAATGCCGCGAGAATTGATGGCCCGAGCCGTCGTCTTCGTACGACCGGAGCGACGGCGGGTCTTCTTGCAGTGTCAAGAGAAGCACCTAAAAATATTCACCATGGGGACGAAGTCATCATCCTCAGCTACCTTCATGGGCTGGAAGCGTGCGTACGGGGCGTAGCCTTTAGCGAGTTCGAGTGCCGTGATCCCAAACGACCAAATGTCGGCCTTGTAGTCGTAGCCGCGGACTTGCTCCATGACTTCGGGCGCCATCCAACATGGGGTTCCGACAAACGTCTGTCAAAAGGTGAGACGAGAATCGAGTCGAGAAGACGAATCTACCTGGCGGTTCTTGCGCCGATCGCCGCCTTCCATCATCCAGCCCGAAACCCCAAAGTCGGCAATCAAGACGTTGCCGTCGCCGTCGAGAAGGATGTTCCCCGCCTTGATGTCGCGGTGGATCTGGCCGTTCTCGTGAAAGTATTGAAGGCCCTGGAGCGTTTCCCGGAGGATCACAGCACACAACTCTTCCTTCATGCCTTCGCCGAGGCCCTTCTTCTTGAGGATGTTCATCGCGTGGAGACACGAGCCTTTGTTCATGAGCTGCATCACGAGCCACAGCTGATCCTTGTGCACAAAGCTACGGGAATGTCGGTATGGATGGAAGGGACTCGTGCACGCACCTGCAGTAGCACTTGAGCACGTTGGGGTGGTTGGTCATCTTCATCGTCTGGACTTCGGCCTACACACACGAGGTCGTCAAGCGGCGATCGCGCCCGGTCGCGACATACCCGAATGTCCTCAAAGCTCGTCGTAATCTTCTCCAAGTCCATGATCTTGATCGCCACAAACACGTTCTTGGGCCGACAGAACGCCTTCATCACCTTGGCGAATGCACCCTATGACGATGACGCCCATCACCA
The DNA here is from genome assembly GCA_009835185.1 of Aphanomyces stellatus. Taxonomy (NCBI): domain Eukaryota; phylum Oomycota; class Saprolegniomycetes; order Saprolegniales; family Verrucalvaceae; genus Aphanomyces; species Aphanomyces stellatus. The sequence continues at coordinate 92,140 of VJMH01005094.1, read as the reverse complement.
TCACACTCTCTAGGTCTTCGATGTACCTGTCCGATCTTCTCGATGACGTCGTAGTCTTCCGCTGATGTGGGCCATTCCTGTTGCTGTGCTTGTTGCTGGGACGTCGCCATGGTCGCGACGGTCGTCTGTTCAAGAGGGGCGGCGACCTGCGCGACAACCAAGACGAAAAATGACTTCCAACTGCCCCGCCTTTAATTTTTCGCCTTTTTCGAATAAAATCAGAGCAAGCCCTTACCAAAAGCAAGCTATTTTATTCCATAGGACTTGTATTTTTAATGCTCGAATGGATCTGGTTTTGGGGAAATTGTATTTCGTAAAATTCTGCGAGTAGGAAGAAGTGCGGCGACAGGTTCCGACGCGATGTAGGTTCCGCGCGGCACAGATGTCCCAGAGCGCGTTGATCGGGGCGGTGCCAATTTGACGCATCCATGAACAAGGACCCTCCATTGCGATCCCATCGAGCAGAGCAAGGGGAATACGAGCACGCTCTTGGTTTGTGGAGCTCGTTGTGCAAGACTTGCGCCGCACCTTTCGGGCACGACATGCGTTGCCAGCATGGTCATTGTCATCTCTCTCGACCTGGGTCAAGGATGGCAGTGTGTGTTTCCCATCGCCAAGATTGGCGCCCCGCTTCCACTCAGGACAACCCGTAGGGCGAATTTGCTTGATTGTCATGGGCTCCGTCATGAACGGATACCATGTGATGGACGCCGAGTGTTCAAGGGACATCCCGGTCGTCGTTGAAGCGGCATTTATCCACGAATGTATCAATGTGCCCACATCGACCACCAAGGCGTCTGTGGACTTGAGTGACCATCACGTGCGCCTTGGCGAGCACCCCAAATAAGTTGCGGTACCCACGGTGGACCATGCAAAGCCGGTAAAACCGGTGACGAGCTGTCGATCAAGACGATTGCGAATTGCTGCGGCAAGGCGTTTCATCAGCCGTCGAGGCAAAATATGCCAGAGGCGCCGTCGCGTGCTTGGTGTCACTACGTCTTCGTCCACGCCATGCCTGGTGCTCACCATGCGCCCGCCATCGTTGTGCAAGTTTGTGCCATGCAACACTGCACACAACCAGCGTTCGTTCGAGCAGACGAACCAATCAAACGATATCAGCTAACAATCTCGTGACGCGGATTCGATATCCTCGTCCTAATTCTAGCCAATCACAAGTTGCCTTTCGTCCGTGTCCAAGTATTTTTGGCACGGAGATCGCGGCGCCGGATGCGGGAGGACGCGGACGAGGTTGATATTGTGTCAGGATGGGACGAAGAAGCAGACACTGCCATCGACGAACTCGATCAAATGACACTCGACTGGTCCCGGCCGCACGCCAAGGATCGACTCGTTGGGAAACAAGCCGCGAGACGGCGGCCAAAGGCGCCGTCACGGAGTCCCGCGAGTCCAGGCAACGAGACGCCACCGCGGATCGTTTGTGTCGTTCGAGACCATCCCAGGATACCATGTCGCGACACCCGTCATCCGCCGTCCCTGTCCGCTCGAGCCCCCGAGTCCTTGGCCATTGTTGCCTTGCCGCCCGCGAGGCTGACCTCGCTGCATCGACACACGACGGTTCGAGGTACATTGTACTCCCCCTTGGTATGTCCCGTCGGCGTCAAATGAGTAGACCGCATGCTCAAGCCACTGGGGAAGCTCGCACGACGACCGCCTAATCCTCTGACAAATCCTCAACATCCTCACGTCCAAGTCCCTTCCTCAATTTCCTTGGCCTCTCCTCGAAAGCCATCACCTGTGGCGGCCGCATCACCGCGGCGGCGCGCGTCCACGCTCTGCCGCGTCTGGCCACTTGTAGTCTAGACGGCCGCGCCTCTTATTTATCCGCAACAACAACGACACTGACACTGACGATCCGTTGCATTCAGCGGGACGACTAGAGCACGAAATCGTACACTTCGACGCCACCAACGTCGAATTCACGCGCGTCGTCGCCAGCGAGCGGCGGGCTGTTGAACAGGTCGCTCGTGTCGCTCTTCCCGCGCATGAGCTCTTCGTCCAGTTCGAGCGAGGCGGCACTCGAGCCCATGCTAATGCCAAACGACAGCAACGTCGGCTGGCAAAGGATGTACTTGAGCACGCCGTGGACGCTGTGGCTCGTGGGCGACGTTGGGAGCTTGAAGGCCACGGGCCACGGCGTGAGCTGGAACGCAAAGCAACGGTGGTCGCCAAAAAAGGTCGGGTGCGGCGCGATCGGGTGAGACGTGAAGACGCCGACGACAACAGGTTGGTCCAAGAGCACTTCAACTAGAACGAGCATGGCCGACGTCGACGACGCCGTGTGTGCGTAGAGGCGATCGAGGTGGCGGCCGTGCACTTCGGCGTCGTAGAGGAGTCGGAATTGCTTCATTTGGATGCTGAGCGGCAACCACGACGTGACGATCGCATCGCGTACGGGTTGGAGGAGGCGACTGCCGGCGCCGTGGCCGTTCATCATCGCGAGTGGCACGTGGTGGTGGTGGGTGTCGCCGGGCGTCGTGATTGTCAACGACGTCCGTCGCTCCAAGACGCGGTGCATGTTGGCAATGTTCTTCTTCTTGAAGAGAAAGCCGTACCACGATCGATACGCATTGGCTAGCATTGCGTCGTAGTCGAACGTTGGTGACATCGTGTGCGCTTGCAAGACATCCCACCAGCCCCTACGATGAAGGATTGGCAGGGATGTGCGGGCGACACATACTGGCCCGTGGCCGTGCACGAAGTCATGACCGATCGACTCAGTTTGAAGACGGCGAGGAGCACCCGACAGAAAATCTACTCGAGTGGGTCCTCAGCGGGATGTGCAGGGTTGCCTACCTTGGGCCCATCGGCCAAATACGAATCCAAAATGCGGTAGACGACCTACATGCGATCAGATTCATGCCACTTGAAGACGACGTACTGGCAGCGGGAAAAACCCGACAAAGAAGCGATGAAAAACGGCCAAGAAGAACTCGTCGGAATCGGCGTGCTGGGCTTTCAGCGCCGCTGCCTCCTTGCCATACCGCCATTGCAGAGTTTCCTACCAAACGCCATGACAACACCATGCGTCTTGTGGGTACCTTGAAGATGCGAACAATCGTGACGTCCGCGACGCGCGTTGTGAGTACTTTGTGGTACACGTCGGTCGGGCCAGACTGCTTTTGGTGCTTCAGCAGCGCCTATGACGATGGTGTGAGCACATTGAGGGTGTGCGTCGCCGTACGGAAATGGCAACGTAGGTAGAAGCGTCGGTCATGGTGGAGAGGAGCAGCGGGATCAAGTCGACAAGTTGAGGACCTGGACGTGTCGTCAACAAGCGAAGGAAGTCGAGGAGGAGCGATCGTACAATAGACCACCCCGTGGAGGTGTTGAAAGAGGACGCAGAGTCGATGGAACGCTTGAAACTTCTCTGGCGTGAGCGCGTATGGCACCAAGTTCGCCGTGCCTCCAAACGCGATGTGCTACATGAATGTGATACGTACTGGCAATGACTTTGGGTGCTGGCAGTGACTTTGGATACCGTAGCATGCGCGGCAGGGGCGACAAATGGGGCGACGCCGCCCGTGCTGCTAAAGACTTCTGCGTTCGCTGCGGCAAAGGAAGAGTCGACATAGGTTTGTTTCACCATGTCTTCGCAGCAAAGGTAGAGCCAGACGGACGCGCGTTGGGCTTCAGGGATCCCTTTTCGACATTCCTGCATGAATGACGCATGAGGTCACGGTGACGCTGGTCCATGGTGGGGAAATGCACGTACTTGCGCGACTTTTTCGTACGACGGGGGAAGGGGTTCAAAGACACCCGTCGGCGCACTCAACTTGCTCATGGAAGTCCGTCGTCTGCGGCGGCGTTCTCGATTTCAAAAATGATGCAGACGATATCTATGGATTCATATACCCGACAGACAGATGGAGAATACCTTGCATCGGGTATATATAGCAGCACTTCTCTGGGTGTCCAATTTTCGGACTTCGGTATACGGGGTAGTGCAGCACACTCCTGATGCCCACCATGGCTGAAGTCTAGATCAATCAAGTCGCCGTTCTGATAGTCTCCTCAATGCCGATCCATAAATGCGACTTCGAATTACGTCACCTAAATACCCGACAGACAGTGGTAACTGTCCGGTGTTTGAGACATTCCATCGCACGGGGGGTTTCACTTTGTAGCATGTCTTGGCGAAAGGGCACAGGAAGAAGGTATCGCTTGCATTCCACCACATGCGCCTCCCGAATGCCTCTGACGACGGCGCCGCCATGTCTACATGTTCATGTCGATATGTTTGATTAAATACGCGGGGCTCGGTCCGTCCCTTCTCCCGCCTGGTCACGCGACTTCTTCGTCGTCGGTGTGACTCAACTGCGACTCGACCATGCGACTCTGCGTCTCTTCCATCGCTTTGTCCATGTCGTCGGCGTCGACAAACTCAAATGCCATCGCGACGTCACTCGACATAAACGTTCGCACGAGGCCGTCCGTCGGCCGCGCGCCAATGTACCAGCGCCGCAGCCGCCGCGACTGGAGCTCGCCATTGTACGCATATTCAAAGCGGAAGAGGTTTTCCCGATGGTACATGCGTTTGGTGATCATCTTGACGCATTTTGCTTTGGAACAGACCTACTCACGACGCTGCATGAGAGATGAACAGTGAAGAACGACGACGACGTACGAGGCGGCCGGTCGTGACTTCTTGGAACGACACCTTGACAATGTTGACGTCCGTGTGCTCGGCAAATGCATGGAATGCCGACGGCGTGTGCCGCAGCAGCGGGTCCGTCTCCTCCATGTCCATCTCAACGAGCTTCAAGTGCTCGCCGCACACTTGGAGAAACCGGTTCGACCCTCTCGCCTTGATGTAAATGCGCGCGCGGCCACGGACGGGGTCGACGTGGTTCAGTCGCTGGCACAGCGTCACACACTCGCGGCGGTAGTCTTCCTTGAGCTGATGCACTTGCATGTGCAGCGCGTCGACTTTGGATGAGAGCGAACGTTGGCGGATGTATGGGACGGTCGTCGGGCCCGTCGTAAACACTTGCTTGGCAAAGAGACGCCCGGTCTTGCACCAATACGCGACGTGTTCGCAGTTGAGCGAGATGATGTTGAAGTGGCCGCGCCCGGCGCCGAGAAGGAACGTGCAGCGCGCCAAGACGACAGGCGGGATGTCGGACGCCGACCGATGCACTTCGCCGAGCTTGGAGATCGCGTCGCCCAAGATCGACGAGTTGTACTGCACGCGACGGAGGTGCTTGAACTGCCGCCCATCCAAGAAGTCGTCGAGCGTCGTGAGCCGAAAGTACGAGTCGGCCTGCGCCTCGGCAAAGTTGGACAGCGGGCTCCACGTGTGCGCGATCTTGACCGTCGTGAGGGACGTCCCGCGCTCGTAGACGATGCCGTGATGCGAGTATGAGATCGGCCAGCGACCGTAGTCCCAGATACAGACTTGGTCACCAGGTTGGAGGGTCGAGACGTCGTAGACGGCGGTATTCATCGCGTGGATGCCAAAGCGAGTCTGATTGCTGCTGCTGGAAACAAATCTGTCGCAGCTTTTTTATTCCCAAGGCTCAATTGGCTACGAGACGATGGGGGAATTTGTATACTGCTCGCTCCGAGGTGCATAAAATTATAAAACCTATAAAACGCTGTTCGAGCTTTTGACCCAGTGCCCAAGCTTCGAGGGTTTTTACCTAACCGTTCATTTGCATATATTTTGGTCTATGCATTTATACAGGAAGAAGTATATATTTGGAAGTACTGGAAATATTTCGATGAATTTATTTCCTTGTTGAAGATAATTGCTGCTTTGTTATTGCTGATTTTGGCATGGTGATTTAAATATCCAATCATAGAGGTAATGGAGCCAGAGCATACAAAACTCCAAATAATTTTCAGAAGGACAATGTGGATATAAAACGCTAATTCAAGTTGAATTACGCAAAATTTTCCTGGGGGAGGTCACAACTCATGGAAGCCAGAGTCAAATCCCACGTCGTGGCCTCCACGTCACACACACGCAGAATGTCCAATAAAGCTGCGGCTTCGCCATCTCCATCATCTTTGTCCCATTACGATGGACTTTTATGTCCTCGTATTGTGCATATGCATGTGTAGGGCTTGGCTGCCTGCATTAAAAGTCAACCGGTTGTCACTATATACGTGGACACCCCGCCTCGATCGTGTGTTACGGTTCCTCGCACCGTGAAGCCAACTCTGGGCGGGCCAACCAACGCCGTTCAAGGTGAATCTTTGGTTGAGAAGGTTTTTCGAGAAATGTTGAACTTCTTCATGCAACGGCGACCAAGGATGCTACCACGCCCAAGAAGAACACGCATCAGATCCACCTAGCTTCAAGAAGCTACAGGGATATGCCATTGAACCCATCGCAAGCAAGCGTCGTCGCCTTCCTTGGCTTTCGATTGTCCACCGCCTTCGACGTAACCTTCTTCATGAATCTCATCAGGCACTTCCGGCCACTCAACCCCCTCCATGTTGCCAGCAGCGACGGCTTTTGCACTGGACTTTTCTCGTCCACAACAACGGCTCAAGTTCATGGGATCTTGAGCGACGAGTCGACCGACGACCACGTAGGATATACGTCCTGACCAGTGATGCACACACGTGTTGAGCTCTATGCGTCCGCCGTGCCCGGTGGCGTGTTGGCATTTCAACCGCAACGAAGAAACCGGCATAGGCAGCAGGATGCGACAGGTCGATGGGGAATACCCAGGCGACCCCACGACACCATCTCGAACGGAAAAGGGGACAACGTGTATGTTGAATGTCTCTCTCATGACACGAATCTTGTGGCGTCCTGGGTCACTGCTTGCTCTCCTCTGGACTTGTCCTACGAGCCCGCGGCGGCGATCGCATCGAGATGGGCCTTCCCTTGTGCTTCCCGCGTCGCGTCAAGCCCGGGCTGGTGTGTCTTTGCCTGTTTTTGCCGCACGAGGGCGACGGGCGGCAATTGCATCCGCTCGAGCAGCGCCGCGTACATGGCATCGCGCGTCTTGGTCGACTTGGCGGGATGGTGCCGCGCCACGAGGAGCCGCAAGTGATGTTGTTCGAGGAGGACGCGGTTGGCTGCGTGACGACAGCGCATGACGCGCAGCGCGAGGATCGCGGCGACGCCAATGCCGGCCGTGAAGAGCCCAAACAACGTCCACATGAGCGTCTGTTCATCGTCAAAGCAACTGTCGACGCCGCCGCTGCAGACCCACGGAAACACTGCGTTTTCGACGGCCAAGAGGCACATGGAAAGACTCGTGAACGTGACGTAGCGGTCGAGCGACGTCATGTACGAGATCTGGGGCAGCGCACCGGCCGTGGCAAACTTGTAGGCGACGGTCGTGAGGAGAAGCGTGACCGAGATGGCGAGCCGCGCCGACGTAACCATGCGCGTGCGCGTCGACTCGATCCCAAACGAGAGGAAACCGAGGTACGTGAGGAGCGAGACAGGGACCATGACGTTGGAGATGTAAAAGCCGGGCTTGCGTTGAAGCACAACCTGAAAGTCAACGCAATGGTAGCGGTAGCCCGACGACGACTCGGATGGATCGCTCACGCCAACGTCGGCCAGCACATGCTCGGCCGTGATCACGTCAAACACATTCGACGCGGCAAAGTTGTTGACCAGAAAGAGGCTCGGGTACGTGTCGTTGGCACGAAATGTCACGAGCGACGTCGGTTGGTTGATTGTGAGTGAAACGTGGAGTGACTGCTGGTCAAACGGAAATTCCTGGAGCTCAAGCAGCTCGGAGAAGCACGCTTTGAATCGCAACTTAAAGGTATAGTCCATGAACGCCTCGGGCTGACGCGACGACGGGCCGTAGGATGTCCATTTCTGCACCTCGCCATCGATGGAGATGGTGTTGAGACATTCAATCACGTCGGCGTTGACATGAAGCGTTTCAAACAAGGCGGCGACCGCGGATTCGGGAAAATTCTTGGCGGCAATGCCACGGAACCGGACCTCGAAAAACACATCGGCCGAGAACGCTTGACGGACCGTGTCGATTTCAAAGACGTTGAAGATGGTCGTGCGGCAGTAGGCGACGAGAGGTGGGAGAATCGAACAGACGATCGGTGTCGGACCGGCGGTCGACAATGGTGGGGGCGACGCAAGGCGCATCGTCAGGTTTTCGCCGTCGACCAACGCCGCCAACTCCCATGCGGCGCCGTCCGTCTGGTCCTTGGATGAGGGGGGCGTGCATGTGAGGATGTGACCAGTGCTGTCAGCATGACTAAACTTCCACACCCCGCACGGCCCGCCGCCATGGAACCACATCCATTTGCTTGTATTTGAGACATCGGAGACGGCGATGGGGGTCACCAGCGTTACGACAAGAGTCCCTGCCTGGAAGTCATGGGCAGTGACGACGCTACTCCAGAGAGCCTTTTTCGAGTCTTCTTCGGGCGTGACGGCGGCGCACACCTTGGCTTTAGCAGACAGCATGAGCCCAAAGTTCGCGACCTTTCGGCACTCAATGCATTTGTCCAACACAATGAACGCTTGTGATTGGCGGATCTGTTAGTGTCATTTGCAAAGGCAAAACGCTCATTTTGTCTTTGTCAGTCGTGCGAAAAATTCAATTTAAAGTGTCAATTCGGATTGAGCTTTGACTTTGAATGGATTTGATTGGTTCAAAAATGTCGGATACGACGTGCCGATTGGCTGATAGCTCCCTGGGAGGATAAAGATGGCTCAAAACGTGTTGTGCGGCCACCATGTTTGCTGGCGGACGTGTGGGGGGCAACGACGGCGACTGGGTCTGTCCTGCGGAAGGATGCGGCAACATCAACTTTGCGCGGCGAATGGAATGCAATCGATGCAATACAACTCGCGCAGACGCACCGAAGAAGCCGCAGTTTGGCGAGAAGAAGGGTCTCTTTGGCCCGGGGGATTGGGCGTGCGGCAAGTGCGGCAACATGAACTGGGAGCGCCGAAACGAATGCAACATTTGCAAAGCGCCAAAAGCAAGCTTGGGCCCTGACGAGAAGCGCGACGGTGCCGGTGGGGGCTTCAATGAACGGCAGGAGCGCGTCGCGTCGGCCCGGCGCGAAGTCGACGAAGACGGGTATGACGATTTTGGGCAACGCCGCCAGACACAAAAACTCAGCCAAACGGACCGCGAAGCCGCCGCCTTGGCGCGCCTCAAGGCCAGCTACAGCGCCATGTACGACAACGAACCGAGTGGGGCTTACAGCGACGACGAAGATGATCGGGGTCGAAAGCCAAGCGCTGCAGCGCCGACGTCACGTCGAAGTCGCAGCCCCGAACGAGGGGGCGATCGGCGGCGCCGCAGTCGAACACCACCACGGAAGAGCCGAAGCCGGGACCGAGACCGCAGGGACGACCGATCGTCGCGGGGTCCGTCGCGCCGCAGCCGCAGTCGCTCGCGGGATCGTCGGAGATAAGTCTGAATTATATTACCGTCGACCTTATTTGTGTTCGTGCGGAACCCCCGCGGAAACAGCATCAAATATCGAAAGATTCGGTGGAAATCTCGAGTTTGGAAGTCCCTCGTTTCAAGGACATACCCAATGTCAATACTCCTTGAGGCTATGAATTGGCCACATTGGACGAGACGGTCGACCTGCAATGTCATTGAACCGAGGGAATCAAAGATTTGACGCGAGCTTGGTCGAAAGGTCGTGTCTCGAGAGCGAATCTCCAACTTGGCGTCGAGCCCGCGCGCGCTGCGACCGCCGCCGCCTCACATCCACCCGCTCCTCCATGACGACGCATCGTCTCGCGAGTCCAATGGCGCCGCCGCTCATGGAGCTCTTCTCAACCTCGATCTCCCTCGAATCACTGCAAGGGGCGCACGTCCACACCCTCAGCGAACATGCCAGTCAACTCGAACCCATGTGGACGTGGTTTGAAAGCCTCGGTTATGACGAGCAGCGCAATGTACGTCTGCGATCGCGGTGACGACATCCTCATCTTCCTCTCCAAGGTCCTCTCGTTCGTCGACGCCGAGTGGATCTCAACTTTGCGCACGTTGCATTCCTTGGTCATGGACCGAAAGCACGAAGACGGTCAAGACAATCTTTTGCATCTGACCATGTACTGACATGCACATGCAGGCGTCTTCATCTTGTTGAACGACCCGCCCAAGAAACTGCATCATGCTTCGGCGGCTTCGAGGTAGCGACCGCCGTCGTCGTCGTCGTCCTCGTCCTTTCCATGACGTGGCATCCATGTAGGCGACGCCAGCACAAAAAACACCCCGAGACGACACCGCTTCTCGAACGCTGCGCCTTTCAAACATGGCACGACATTGAAGGCCGATCGCCGTCGTCGGCCGCGAGTCCGCGGTGCGTGCGTCGTCCCGCCTGGTCTTTGTGTGACGGATGTGGCCTTGTCAGATTGGACACCGAGTTCATCGTTGCTAGTCGACAGCTTCTCTCGAGCGTACGTCTGTGGGACCACGCGACGTACGTCGATGCGGTGTGGATCAAGCGCAGTGGGTGCATGGCCAAGGGATCCTTCCAGCGCCTCTTGACTCATGTAGACACACCTCCAGTATGTCATGGTGACATCTCCTCAGGTTCTCTTGCACGGGTATCGATCCGTGCCCATTCGCCATGTCTTGCCAACGTCATCAAGCTACTCGTACGACGTTTGACATCGTCCTCCTCTTTTCATGACACGGCGTAGCCACAATCCGACGACAGTCGTCGACACCCCCTCGAGCCCGAAACTCGACGTGCTGACGCTCGCAGGTTTTGTCGCGATTCGCGTCGTCGAGAACCTCCTCGACGAGTTTCATCGCGGGGGGCGAATCGTCGACACTGGCCTCTCCATCAAGTTAAATCGACTCGCGCTCCTCTGGGACGACACGACCGACGCCGACCAACACGCGCTCCTGCGCCACGACACGAAAGGGCGCGTCCAGCGTATCTTGAACCGTCGTCTCGACCTCTTCAACGAAGCGTCGTACACGCTCGCGGCCGACCAGCTACTCGATCTACTCGACAACAACGTGCTCAACGACGCGCAGTTCATCGCCGAGTCGCTCTACACGTCGTCGATTGGAAGCGTGGGGACGTGTGTCGACTTGATTGCACGCGAAATCGGCGCCGACGTCCAGGTATATCAACGAATGGCTGGCGTGGCCTCATAATAAAGCCGCACTAGGTCGCGTACTCGGACCGCGTCACGGCAAACCTCGTGCGGCAAGCCAACGACGCCGCCGAGGCCGCCGTCGTTGCGACCAAGCCCAAGAAGAAGAAGAGCAAAAAGAAAGCTCACGCAACCATGGCCGATGGCGACCGACGACACGTGGCATCTGTTCGTGCGGCCACGTCATCGTCGACGACCAACGCGTCACCGGTGCGGTCCGACAAGTCGGACGACATCCTGTTGGAGTATGACGTGTCGTCGTCAGCGTCATCATCAACCGGTGGCGTGCCCGTCCATGACTTGGCTATGCTTGGCGAGGCCGACGACGACGACGACGACGAAGTGCATCTGCTGGAAGACAACCAACAACGGCGGTCCGTGAGCCCCGCTCGGCGCGACCACCATGCACGGGACGCCTTTGCCCTCGCGCTCCACCACGACGTGCTCGAAATGTTTGCGATGCTACAGGACATTGTCGCGCGGCGGCGGCCGTGGCAGATCTGTGTCGTCACGCACGTCAAAGTACAGTGAGACAAAGCATGACGTGGCGCGCTGACGTGTCGTCGTCGGCGTCGTAGGATTGCGTGTCGAGGCTCTGGCCCCGTGCCGACGTGAACGTGTTTGGGTCGTTTGCGACGGGTCTCAACTGCCCCAAGTCGGACGTCGACCTCTTGATCACGGGCGCGCCATCTTCCTCGTCGTCCAACATGGAGAATCTCGCGGCACTCCTTCGCCACGAGCCATGGGTGCAGGCGATCCACGTGATCGACAAGACGGCGATCCCGCTGCTCAAGGTCACGACCGGCGCCATCCCGACCTCGTGCGGCGATGCGCAAGGCGTGATCCAACTTGACATTACGTTTGACCGGCCCGAGCACCGCGGCGTTGAAACGTGTGTCTTTGTGCAGCGCCTGGCCGCGGTCCTGCCTGAACTCACGCCGCTCGTGCTCGTGCTCAAGCAATTTTTGCAGCATGCAAACCTCAACGACAGTACGACAGTGTTACGAACGAACGACTGAGGCCACGGTCGTAGGTTACACGGGCGGCCTCTCGTCGTATGGCCTGACCCTCTTGGTCGCGAGTATCTTGCATCCCCTCCAGTTCTGCGGCCAGCGCCCCAACCTCGGGCACCTCGTGCTCCATTTTCTCCAACTGTTTGGCTGCGACTTTGACCCGACGACGTCGTTCGTTCGCAGCACACATGGCGGGTACGAACACCGATGACGCGATTGCGCAGGCTGACGATGGTATAGACCGATTCTCGACCGCGGCGCCGCATGGCCTACGACCCAAAACGACGTGGTCGTGATCGAAGACCCGCTTCGGCCTGAATTCAACGTCGCCAAGACGTGCTTTGGCTTCCCGCGCGTCCAAGGCGCCTTCCGACTGGCGCGTCAGCGCATCGAAGAGATGCTTCCGACGTTTGCGGCTGCCGTGGACGAGGACGACTTGCCTGGCTGGCATTCGAGCCAAGGACAGAGTGTGCTCGGCTGTCTCTTTGACGTGCCCCACCATGGCCAAGTCGTGGGCCTCCCCCGTTACAACACAGTTCCTGCTATCATAGGGGCTGCCTACACGTCGTACGAAGATCCATCACCTGTCGAGCCTGTCGCCTCGTCGGACACAGCCTTGGAAGAATGGAGCGTCGATGCCATGCAACTGCTGCAACAGCTAGGAAGCAAGGCGTGCGTCGTCTGCGGCGGCACGGGCAGCATGCACGTGCCGGGTTGTCGGCTGTATGGGCTGCTGCACCGCTTCCATGCCCTCTAGAGACAGGACTTGTCGTATTTATCCCGCCAACAAATGAATTTTGACCCCAAGATCTCTTGTTTCCCGGATAATAAGGTATTATCCGGATGACAAAACTATTTTTCGCGTCAAAAAAATAAAAATCCCATCCGTTCAAACGAGCCAATCCAATCGATTGAATTCCTCAACTCCACAGGCCACGGACGGACGCTGGAAGATGACGCGCCCTGTATCCCAGCAGAAGCACGAGTCCAGTGTCCAGCGGGCGCTCAAGGAGCTCGGGAATGCCGCGGATCTCGTGCGCGAGCGTGAGAAGACCGTCGACTTGACGAGTCAATTGCAGGCGGCTTCCGACGGCCCAATCGACCATACGTACGTCGTGGACCCGGCCGCGAATCGATGGGGCCCGGACCTCCAAGCGGCATCCGAAATGATCCCGTGGCCGCCCCAAGTCCTTGCGTCGATCCAGCGCGCATCATCGAAGCCGCTCATGGGCTTCTTCCCCGACATCCAACACGCATGGGTCGCCGTCGACGCCACGACGCTCGTGTTGTGGGACTACAAGAAGAAGGCCGACGGGGTCATCGCGTGCCCCGCGATGTCGTCGCCCATCATCAGCGCCGGTCTCGTCCTCCCGCGGTCCGGCACGCTCTTCAGCGACCAGGTGCAATACCTCCTCGCGGTCTTGACCGAAGTCGACATCCGGCTCTTCGCGTTGATCGCCGACAAGACGCTTCCCCATCGGCCGTGGAAGGTGCACGACACGCTCATGACGGCGCCGCTCCAAGACTCGCAGCTCTCGGCGTCGCTCGTGTGCATGTCCAAGCGCATCTTGCTCGGCGGCGTCGACGGCAACTTGTACGAGTACGTGTACAGCCCCAACTTGCCCAAGGACCCGTCGGCGAAAAAGTTTCGTCAAGTGCAGCCGGCGATGTCATCGGTCTGGGCCGACTACCTCCCCGGTGTCGTCCGCGACCTGATCTTCCCGGCGGCCAAGGCCTCCATCACGTCACTCACGGTCGACGCGCCGCGCCAACTGCTCTACGCGCTCCACGACACGTCTAGCCACGTGAGTGTCTTTGATCTCGGTCGCAAGGACGTCGTGCTCGTCGGCACGGTCGACTTGGTGGCGCTGGCCTCGTCCGTGCACGGCGCGCCGCTCGCGTCGCCGGTCGTCTCGCTCTCGCCGCTCCATGCGTCGCCGCACGCGCACCTCGTCGCACTCACGGCGACCGGCCAACGTCTCTATCTCTCGACGTCTGCCGCCGGCGGGCTGCGTGCGCTGTTTGTGCGTGCGCTGCCGGCAGTGTTGTCCGTGTCGTCGTCGTCGTCGTTCGTTCAGCTCGTCGCGCGCCACGACCTCTGTCTCCTCGCCCAAGCCAACCACCAACTCGTGGCCGTCGCTGGCAACACGTCGGCCGCACCCGCCGTCCGCTTTGTCGAAACGCTGTCGACGCTGCCGCTGCTCGGAACGCTCCACGCGCTCGTGCCGCTCCAAGCGTCATCTGCCGCTGCCGCGCCAGCCCGCCATGCCGCGAAACGCACGGCCGACGGCGCGGCCAAGCCCGCGACGCTCGCCTTTTTGCACGACCTCGGGCTCTTTGGCGTGCAATTCACGGCGCCCGCGCAAGTGTTCCTCGCGCTCACGACGGCTGGCGTCCAAACGTACGTCCAGCGCCGCCCCATCGACCACGTCGACACGCTCTTGCGCACGCAGACGTCGTCGGCGACGGCGTTGGCGCCGCTGGCCGCGTGGTACGGCGCGCCTGCGGTCGCCGCCATGCTCTTTGGCCTGTCGCACAACCCCGCCGCGTCGCACGCGCTGTTTCAACTGGCCGCGGACGCGTCGCCGCGCGGCCTCGCCCAGTACGTTGCGCACGTGCTCGCGCCAGTGTGGACCGCGCCCGTTGTCGTCGTGTCGCCGCCGCTCGAAACGATCCAAGCAACGTGCCGCCGCCTCCAAGCGCTCACGCAGCTGCTCCAACAGATGGTCCCGTACGCCGTCGCGCTGCACACAGACATCCCGCACCTCCAGCCGCAGCACGCCGCGCTTCGGGACATGCACACGCTCATCGGGCGCTGCGCCGACGCGCTCTTTGGCTGGCTGCAGCTCGCGACGGTGGCCAAGGACTGGACAACAACGACGCCGCCGCCAGTCTTTCACGACGTGATTGGCGTCGACGCCAGCGCCAAGGAGTTTCAATCGATGCTGGTCGCGTTGGCCAAAAACTCGCCAGCGGTCGTCGGGCCGCTCTTGGCGCACAGCCCGACGTTCTTTACCGTGTGGGAAGCCGCGCCGCTCCAAGGCCTGCAAACCATTGCGGCGGCCAAGGTACGTACATGCCTCGATGGCATCTCCGCTTTCCATCCTTTGTAGGCGGCGGCGACGCTCGCCCAACGAGACACGTTGCTCCAAGAGTCGCTCGCTCAATTTCGCCTCGCATGCGTCAACTGGCCACCGACCGCGTCGTGCCTCCAAGTCCTACGCCACATTGTCAGAGAGTACGCGGCCGCGTCGTTCTACTATGGCGTCGTCGAGCTGACGGTCGCGGTCGCGGCGCTCTTTCGAGACAAGGACGCGTGCTATGAACCGCTGCTCGCGCTCGTCGCTGCGTCCAGCGAGGCACATCGACCGCTCGTCCGCTTTGCCATGCAACAGTCGGGGGACCCAGTGCTGCACCACGCCGTCCTTGCGTCGTTGCGGGACAATATGTCGGCGCTTGAAGACTGTGCGTGGACACCCGTGATCAAAACGTACCTGCACACGCACGACCCCGAGTGGTACGTGCGGCTTTGCATCCACCACCGCGATTTCGACGACGCTGCCGACTTGCTCTGGCAACACGCCCACGACACGACGACGACACGACGATCGATTGGCGAACGCGCGACCTTGGTCGCACGGGCGCTCGCGTGTGTCCAAGCCGACCCCGCGGCCGCGCCGCAGCACGCGCGGGACATTCAAGACGCACTCGATGTGTTTGAAATGCAGGTCGTGTAGCCCGATATTCTGGCCGTGCGGTTGACTCACGAGAAATGTAGACGCGCATTTTTGACGTCTTGCGGCACCAAAAACTCGCGCCCGATGTTCTCGACACGCTCAACTATTCGATCCTCAACATGTCGACGCTCTTCAATGATTACGCCATCCCGTATGGCCTCCACACGGAATGTCTGCGCATCTTGCATGCCTGTCGAACCAACGTACATCCACTTCCAGTTGATCATTGTGGTTGGATTGATCGTCGTAGGAACCCCAATTGATTGCGCGGTTGTGGAAGCAACTCATCTTTGGCTTTGTGCCCGCGGCGGCGACCCCGTCGTCCCCCGCCGCCACGTGGCTCGCAAACCAGCAGCGCGCGTTGGGCCAGCCGCCACTCGACGGCCACGGCGCCTTTGAAGACGGCGCGTGGATCCAGCCCCTGCGCACGTACGTGACGCAAATGGGCACGACGCTGCTGCACTCGGGCGCCGACTTTGTCTTTCCGCTCCAAGACCTCGTCATGACGCTCGAGTCGCTGGCTTTTTATTCGCTCCAAGTGATGCCCATCGCCGCCGACGACGCGTGGGTCGCCAAGCTCTTTCTCGATTTGAAGTTTGCGCCGTCGCTCCTTGTCGGCGTCTACACGCATCTCATGGATACGACGGCGACCGACATTGACGGCATCCACTGGCTCCGCGGCATGCACGCAGCCGTGGCCGCCGCCGCCGACCGCCGCCCATTCGCCGGTCTCATCCACCAACACATTCGCACGCTGCAGAGCCACCCCGAAGCCTGTGGTACGACTCGTCGTCGTTGTCCGTGCGACTCATGTTCTGTAGATCAACTCGTGCGGTGGCAACAATTGTTAAAAGGGCTGTAAACTCAACATTGCATTCACGTCCTTGTCTGGGGTTCGCCTCTGTTGCCCCAAGTGCATTTTGGCTACACAGCGAGATCTCCAGTTGCTAGGAGCAGCAACAAACAGTCTTAATGGACGCTGTCGCGCGTTGCCAGCTAGGAGGTGGCTGCCCTTTTCCATAGGTTATTCGCTTTCAACTTGTTGGACGTGCTGAAACCAATATTCGGCGTCACCGTCCGTTCGCATCACATTCGATGGTTCATCGCGTTGTCAGACACGTTTGTGTTGGTATTCTCCTTGTGTCTTACGTGATTCCGTCCTTTGCATCGGCAGGGTCGAAAGGCGGCGCGTGGATGAAACGCCGAAACGCCGATGAGCGGCAAATCACGACGTTGAAACGGTTTGGGCGTTTCACATTCGTCACGGTGTGCTGTGATTGGTCCATCTGAATATATTTCACCCAATGAAAGGATGTCAATGTTCATTTGAGAGAGGGCTCTTGTTCAAATCAGAGAGGGAATGAATATGAGTGGTTGGTTTTAGCCCGAGCCATGTTGAAGCGGTTGGTTGGCCACGACTGGAAAGATGGGGCGGGCAAGGAAGAGTTACTTTTGGATTGGCTTCCACGATGGTGAAGCGAAAAAAGCATGACAAGGACAAGTACTACAACTTGGCACGCCAGCAAGGGTACCGCGCTCGGTCGGCCTTCAAGTTGATCCAGCTGAACAAGAAGTATGACTTCTTGTCGCAAGCCAAGGTGTGCATCGACCTCTGCGCAGCCCCCGGGGGGTGGTGTCAAGTCGCAGCCAAGTACATGCCTGCGTCGTCAATCATTCTCGGGATCGATCTCTTGCCCATTCGCCCGATCCGTGGCGTCAAGACATACCAGTGTGATATCACGACCGCGCGATGCCGTCAGATCATCAAGCAAGAAATGCAAAGCTGGTCGGCTGACGTCGTGCTCTGCGATGGTGCGCCCAACGTCGGGTCGGAGTACTCGAAGGATGCGTACGTCCAAAACGAACTCGCATTGATTGCGCTCAAGCTCGCTGTCGACGTCATGGGCAAGGGTGCGACCTTTGTCTCCAAGGTCTTTCGCTCCCAAGATTACAATGCGTTGCTTTGGGTTTTCAAGCAACTATTCAAGAAAGTCAGTGCGACCAAGCCGCTTTCTTCGCGTAACGAATCGGCCGAAATCTTTGTCGTGTGCGAAGATTACTTGGCGCCCCACAGCATCGACCCCAAGTTGCTCGACCCTGAACACGTTTTTTCGCAACTGGAAAAAGACAAGGATACGGGCTTAACCATCTTCCATCCCAAGTATGGCCAGCAGAAACGTCATCGTGAAGGTATGTTGCATGTCTGCCGCCACGCGCGCCCGGCTTCATTATCTAGAGTCTCTGGCTATCCTTCCTCCTCCATGGATACGCCAGCGCTACTTGAAGCCAAGAGCAATATCAAGCGGCATGGCTGACACGTCTTCTCTACGTGCCCAGCCGTGTCGAGAACTATGACATTTCTGCATTTTGCGCCTGTTGATGAACGTGACGACTCATTTCGTGTTGTCCATAGGTTACGACGAAGCTCTTGGCCAAACGTTGACGCGTCAATTGACTGTGGGTGACTTTATCGCCAGCATGGACCCGATCCGCATGCTCACGGATGCAACGTCGATTGCTTTTGGCGCTGACGATGCCATGTTCAAGGACCATGCTGTCACGACGGCCGAAGTCAAGGCGTGCTTGGCCGATCTCAAGGTATGTTTGGTTTGATTCGTGTGCATGTGTGTGTGGACGAAACGTGATGACCTAATTCCCCTCGTGAATTTGGCTCCATTGTTGTCTTGGCGCCCGATTAATTTTGGGATAACCCTCCAGGAGCCTTTGGAGTACTGCACGATCAACGCACACCAGTGCTGTCTGATTTCGTCCATCGATGCATTTTGAGACTATTCTTTGGCATGGATCGTGACTCGTCTTGCGACTAGGTCTTGGGCAAGGGTGATTTCAAGAACCTGCTCAAGTGGCGCACCAAGATGCAAGTCTACCGCGACGAGCTTTTGAAGGCCGACGCTCCCGACGAGGAAGTTGCCGAGCCCGTGGCCCCTGCGGCTCCTGTTGAGCTCACGGAAGAAGAAAAGAACGCTGCTGTCCGTGAAGAATTGGCCCAATTGCGTGCTAATGTCTTGGCCAAGAAGAAGCGTGAAAAGAAAAAGGTACGGCGAGTGCCCAAGTTCCTATAGTATCGTGCATTGAGTGCTTGTCTGTGTGTGTGGGTCATCCCAGTGGCCGGTGTCATCTGTAGACACTGCGTGGACTAACCCTCCCGCCCCCGTAAGGCCCCGAAAGGGACAAGGCATTGCTACGACGCAGACGATGGTCTAGGCCATTGCCGATGTTGAGTGGTGCCTGACATGTTTTTGATTCCTTTTACGTGTGTGCATGTTTGCTGTATCCAAAAGTCCGTGTTGCTCGACATCGCTTGTCTCCATCAACATCGATATGACCTTTGAACGGGTCGACTATTGACATCAGCTATATGAATGCGGATCCTTCAGCTATATCCTTCTCCTTTTACAGTGGGAATGCGGTATCGTTTGTGGCTCCCACATCACTTCATCTATAGCTTTTGAATGCTGCCTTTCTTGATCAGAAGACTGATGGTCGTGGCGTTTTTCTAGGAACGTGAAAAGAAGGCCAAGGAACGTGTTCGTGCCGCCATGGGCATGAGCGAGACCGGCATTGAACTCACGGACGACGCCCAAGCATTCAGTCTCAAGAAACTTGGCGTCAAGAACATTGCCGATGTCGACGACGGCGAATATATTTCCGATGCCGCCGACAGCGACGACGAATTGGTTGCACCTGAAATGGACGAAGACGATGATGATGACGACGATGGTGCCTACGACGCGTTGCTCGAATCCCAAATGGACAAGTTGTATGATGACTACCTCTCCCGCAAGGGCGATGGTGACAAGACCAAGAAGGCAGTCAAGCGGTCGAAGATTGCCAAGCGCGCGTTGGCCGGCGAAGCTTTGGTTGCCGACCATGCGTTGTTTGATGGGGACAAGGAAACGTACGAGAAGATGATCAACCCGGACGAGGTATGTTGCGTTTTTTTTCTCGAGTGCTTCGACATTGTCGACGACCCCCATGACGTGTTATCTGTTCCGAGTCTTGCCGTACTCTTGTTCAGTTGTCAAAACATGGGCACACCAACGGACTTCTTCATGTCTGACTCCTTGTGCCCTCGGGTTGCATTTGGGGTCCTACTGAAGGCCAACATCTTTATTTTGTTCACGTTTGCTGTTGTGGATCCCAATCACTGACATGTGCGTCTTGTAGAGCTCGGACGATTCCGATTCGGACGATGAAAAGGTGGCCAATCCGCTGGTTGTGTCGCTCAAGCGCCCCGAACGTCCCAGTGCTGTCGCCTCCCGTTGGTTTTCTGGCAACAAGTTGTTTGACGATGTCAAGGACGAATTGCCGCAGATTGTGGTTGACAAGGACGGTGACGCCCTGCCGGTCATGCCCATCACCGACAAGGTGAAGCGTCAGATGAAGCGCAAGGAAGCGCGGGATCGCAATGAGCGCCGTGCTGCCAAGAAGCAGCGTCTCGAAGACGAAGAGTTGGCCAAGCTCGCCTCGGACGACGAAGATGGGTTCTTGGACGACGACGCGACCGCCGAAGCCAAGAAGCAAAAGGACGACATGCCGCTCACGGCCGCACAGATGCAGCGCAAGCAAGAAAAGGAAGCGCTCATCAAGGCAGGCATGGGTGCCGCGGTCAGCGGAGGTGGCGCGTCGACGGCCGCGCTCACGAGCACGTTTGAAGTGGTCAAGCCAGACGAAGAGTTGCCTGTCATGGACGTGCGTCAATACGACAGCGACCACGAAGACTACGACGAGGAAGACAAGGCCCGTACGATGGCGATTGCTACGATGATGCTCAAGAAGCACAAGGCCAAGGAGATGGTCGACGATTCGTACAACCGATATGCATGGAACGACCCGACCGACCTGCCCGACTGGTTCATGGACGACGAGGAGCGCCATTACCGCCCCCAGTTGCAAGTGCCCAAGCACTTGATGGAGCAAATGAAGGAGAAGTTTATGGACATTGCAACCAAGCCCGTCAAGAAGGTGGCCGAGGCGCGTGCCCGCAAGCGCCGCCAGACCCTCAAGAAGGTCAAGGCGGCCAAGAAGAAGGCCAACGACATTGCCAACTTGCCCGATATGTCGACACGCGAAAAGCTGAAGGCGATCGACAAGGCCATGAAGACGGCCAAGGTGAAAAAGGAAAGCAAGTTGTATGTCGTGTCGCGCCGGGGTCGCTCGGCTGCCAACAGCAAGGGCTTCAAGAAGGGCGACAAGGGCGCCGTCAAGGTCGTGGACCCGCGCATGAAGAAGGACAAGCGCAACACGGAGAAGCGCGAGAAGCGCAAGCGAAGATAGAGTACTATGACAACACCCAGTCTTAATTTATTCCTGTATCATGACAACAACGTCGACTATTGTTTGCAAGGCTGCCTACTTTTGCTGTCCGAGAACAAGTGATTCGACCATTTTTTCATGGCCTCGTTTGTTCTCAGGGAGAACCAGAGCAAACAAATCTTGGAGCCTGACGAGTGTGTCGCTGACTGCCTTGTGCGAGTACACTGGTGCTCAAGTCACCGCCGACACCTCATCGGCCGACGAGCTGGACGAGCCGACGAGCAACGATAGTGACGACATGGGGCTTGTCATTCGAACCGAGGCTGACTTGCATGCGGTGGCGTTGGCCGCTGCCGCCGCGCTCCTTCCACGGCATCGCCTCAAGGCCATGGTGCGTCCCCCGCACGCACCCACGGTCATCATGACGATGCACCACGACCCGTCGACGATCTCGCCCGCGCGCGTCACGCAGACATCCCCACCACCACTTCACCTCGCACAAGACGCTTCCCACGTGGTTCTTCGAAGTCCACTGATGGCATCACGCATGACATGAGATTGACTTTGTCGATGCGTTCTACAACCTTCAAACCCCTCCTCATCAATGGCTCGTCAAGGCAATGAATTGCACCTCGTGTCGTAGCCTTGTAGTCGCCGACTCGTTTGTAGATACAACTACTCTCCTGTTTCATTCCCCTGGGCTATACTTAGCCAACCATACTTTGACGTTTCCTCTTCCTCTAATCTCACGGCGACCCGCGGCTCCCACGTTGCAGCAGCCATGGACATCATGATGGTGCTCAGCACCGAGGACGTCAAGCGCCTCAAGACCAAGTTTGTGCGGCCGCTCTCGGTCGACGAGTTTGTGTACATCATGATGAAGTGCCTCCACGAACACATCCACGACGAGGTGGGCCACCTCAGACTCACCGTCGCGTCGTCACGACCACGACCGTCCTCTAGGTCGAATTTGTCGTGAGCGTCATCGAGCTGTACGAGACCATCGACGTCAACGGGGACGGGCTGCTCGAGTGGGATGAATTTGCTGGGTACGACGACGACGACGTGTCAACTGTATTCCAGTGTCATGCCTCGTCGCATGGTAGGTACATTGTTGACGCCGGCATCGCCAAAGCCGAAGAAGCGATCGTGGCGCAGGCAACCATCAAGCTCTACAGTCCACTCGTGTTCAAAGGCGAGGCCGCCAACACGATCCAACCCATCGCCTCCGACGCGAGCTCGTACATCGAGCAGCTGCTCATCCTCGCCGGCCGCCAAGCACTCGCGTACTTTGACCATGGCTCGGACGTCGTCCACGTCTACTTGTTTGGCCACGAGCGCGACGCTGAACCCCGCTTCGCGTCAACCATTCGTTTGCACACGGCGTACCAAGCCCATCGGGTCCGTCGTCATCTCGCTTTTTTGCCTCTTCTCATGGTCGCAGGTGCTCTGCA
The DNA here is from genome assembly GCA_009835185.1 of Aphanomyces stellatus. Lineage (NCBI taxonomy): Eukaryota > Oomycota > Saprolegniomycetes > Saprolegniales > Verrucalvaceae > Aphanomyces > Aphanomyces stellatus. Next base: position 69,561 of record VJMH01005094.1, on the reverse strand, counting down.
TCGAAGACATTGCCGGGCGCGCGGCGCTCGCTGTCTCGTCCGTCCTCCACGTCGGCTGCGTCACCCTCTGGGACCTCGCGCGGCTCTACAGCCCCATCCCGCTCCAGCGCGTGGAGCTCGCGGTCGCCCAAGAGACGCTCGCGTGGGCACCGGCGCTCCAACTGCTTATCACAACCACGACGCAGTCGACGTACAAGAAAGAAAAGACGGCACCGCACCACCACCATTCGTTTGTGGGCGCCCTCGACATTGCAACGCTCGCGCGCGTGCCCGTGGACGTCAACGTCAAACACATTTCGTGTGTGTGCGTCATGAGACGCTCCACGCGGACGTCGTTGGTGCTTGGCTCGCTCGACGGCACGATCACGGCGCACGATATGGCCAAGGAAAGCCAACACCCGCAACGCGACGTCGTCGTCGACGCCCATGAAAAAGGTACGACGATCCACACAAAAAAGATAAAGACGGGACGCAGGGGTCAAAGCACTTGTGTTCTCGCCCAAGTTTGGGTACCTCGCGAGCATTGGCCATTATTCGTTTGCCGAGGAATCGACGATGGAGGTGCTGGTACGACGACGGAATCTGAGTATTGGATACTCTGGGGCAAGATGACGCCGGCGTCGTCTAGGTCTGGCACCTCGACGAAACGGCGGGCCACTTGGAGCATGCGTTGTGTGGCCACCATGCAGCGGTGCGTAGGCCTCCAAGTCGAGGGGAATTTTCCTGGTGACGCGATCATGCGACTAGTTGTGTGCGATTACGGCCGTTGACTCCGAGAGCCATTTGTTGTCGTCGGACGAACTTGGGATGTTTCGCGTGTGGAGTGTGTCGACGTGGGATTGTCTCCAGGTAATTCGAATCGCAACAAACGCGCCACGATGGCTGAGTCGAATCAGGTGTTTCACACGGCCCACATCAGTCTCCTGCGAAGCCAAATCGTGTGGCCCGCGACGGCCCAAGCCGACGCGCTGCTGTTGTGTGCTGGCAAGACGGTCGAATTCCACGACTGTTCGCTCGCCCGCGAGCGCGAAGAGTTTCTCTTCATGGACTTTAACGCGACGTTCAACGTCATCATTGCCGTCACGTGTACGAAAACCCAATCGGATATCTGAGTCTGAGTCTGCTGTAGACCATCGACTCGTCCTCTGGGACTTTGTCACGGGCGACGAAACCAAAATGTACGAGCTCCACGTGGTCTACAACGGCAGACCCGTCCAAGCCATCACGGCCGTCTGCCTCGACGACCGCGAACGCAAGCTCATCGTGGGCGACGACATTGGGCAAATCCTCGTCGTGAATCTCGTCAACGGCAATCTCATGAAAGAGTTGGACCCGCACGCCCAGGCGGTATGATATATCTTCAGTGGCTACTTTTATATCGCTTTTTTCGAAGATTACGTCCCTCTCGTACGCGGCCAAGTCCAAATGCGTCATCTCGACGGCCATGGACTCGAGTATCCACATTTGCGACGAAAACAACGCCCACGGGTACTACGTTCCGATTGCCGGTGCCCCGCTCTCGGTCCTCCTCCGGTCGCTGCACTTTACCACACAAACCGTCGCGCCCACCTTCCTCACGGCAACAGCCGCTACTTCGAGTACGCGCCACCGCCGCGGCTCGTCCATGCGGGCGGCATCCATCGCCTCGACCGGCTTTGGCAACAACACGGTCGACATTGTCAGTGGCGTTGTGAGCGATGCCCTCGGATTGATTGCCACGGTTGCGTATTGCCCGGGGGGAGTTGGGGTCCGTCGTGCTTTCCCATGTGTTTCGTCATCGTCATCGTCGTCACCATCATCTAGGAGAGCTACGTCCAGTTGTGGGCCTTTGAAACGTCCCAATTGGTCGCGACATGCATAGCGCCAGACCCGTCGGCGGAAATCAGCTGCGTCGCCTTCCTTGGCAATTACGCCGGCATCGTCGCGGGGCTCAGCTCCGGACACGTGTTTGTGTGGGGCGTCTGGCAGTCCACCGCCCCCTTCCAGTACGACGACATATCGCCACCTTTAACGAGACATCTCCATCGTCGTCCTAGATGTCTGTTTGAACTGAGTCACGACTTCGACTTGAATTCGATCTCGAGTCTCTTGGCCGTCCACGACACGACCGTACGCACTCCGTCACGTCATCGCCCCTCGTCACATGGGCGGAGCTAGGCCAATGGCGTGGTTGTCTTTGCCGGCGACGACACTGGCCGCGTCATGCGCTGGTCGTTGGACCATACGCTGTGCCACGACCAGGGCTTGCGCGTCGCCCACGACGAATATCCCTTGGCGCAGCCCAACGACGACGACGACGGCGACATCCACCCCGAAGACGTTTACGACGCACAACCATCGACGCGGCCGTCGACGACGTCGTCGCGTCACACGCACACGGACGTGGTGTGGGACACCGTGGCCAAATCGGTGCGATCGGCCAAGCTGCTGCGCGCGGCCGCCGCGCCGCCCATCGTGGTAAAATGCGCGGCGTCGTGGCAAGTCGAGTCGGCCGTGACCAAGTTGGCCAAGGCCGAGTGCACGCCCACCGAGTGGTCCCTTCTCACGTGCGTCCAGTCGGGCAAGATCGAAGCGTGGAGCGTCGACGGGGTCGCCCAAGGCGCTCTCGACTACTTTGCCACGCGACGTCATCCAGGTATGTGTGTGCCAGATGGATTGTACGACCCGCGACGCTTGTACGACCAAATGCGTTGTGGTGGTAGTCCATGAGCCGTGGCGGCTGCCCGTGGACGTGACCCTGCGCCAGCGCAAGCAAGAAGCACGAGCGAAAAAGGTGCTCCAGCAACTCCAAGGCGTGAGCGTGCTCTTGCGGGACATGGACTTGTCCAAAGTAACGTCGAAACCAACGAGTGTACGAACGAACGACGCAAAGTTGCTGATGGGACGACTAGACAAACTCGACACGCACGACGAACGCAGCCACGTCACAACGAAGCAACGACCTAGATGTATTGACCCCACGCACGGGCGCCCGGTTTCAAACACTGAGCCAATTGGTGGCCCAAAAGGAACGCCGCGCAGCGGTCGACGACGAGTCGGCCAATGTGCCATTGGGTACTTTGGCAGTCGCAACGACGTCGTGACTTGTGCGCTGTAGATGTCGTGTTGCATGACATTGGCAAACTCAACCAAGTGTCGCTCAACCGCCATGCGGTGCCGCGCAAGAAGCGCGCGATGAAGACGGTCGAGGGCATTCTCGAGACGTCCATGTCAGCACCGACCCTCCGCGTGATACCGCGGTCCAAATCCAAGGCCAAGCTCAAGCCAGGCTACGTCGACAAACACATTTTGCTTCCCCCCATCGACATGCGGCACGAGATGGCGCCACCGACACTCAAGTCGACCGCCGAGGACAATGTGTTGAGTTACCACATGAAGCTCGCCCACGCGTGGCAGCAATAACGACAACGGTGCGCTATTGGATCACTGCGTTCTTGGACCAGTATGCGACCGACGCAAGGTATGGCTCGCGCTGGAGCGGGACGCCGGACCCGCCTTCTTCCTTGCCCAGTGCGTTCCGCATCATCGTGATCGGGTTCATCGGGAGCTCGTGCGGAACGTCCTGCGCTTTCACCGAGATGATGCCCCACGGAATGTCGGCGTTCGCAATGTCGGCCGCGGCACCCGTCGCGCGCGTTTCCTGCTCGATTTGCGCGCGGCTGTAGAGAATGATGTCGAGGTACTGCGCGACGCCGGGGGTGACCTTGTCGACGGGAAACCAACGGACGAGTCTGACGTACATGGGTGAGAAAGGAGGGTAAAGGACGAAACATGGACTGCATACACAGGGAGTTCCGTCGGCACACGCGCGACGTAGTCGCTCTTTAGCAGATGCGCATTCGCGTCCGTGATCGCTGCCGAGCTCAAGCGCGCATCCACAAAGTTTGGCACAAACAAGTGCTTGCAAAATGGAGCGTAACTACATGGAGGTTGATTCTCTGTCGAAGGAAGCAAGGGGAGGTAGAGGTTGTACCCATCAACGAGGACACACGCCTTGTCGTTGTAGAGTTGGTTGATTTTGGATTCAAAGGCTGCTTTGTCATACTTCACCTGCGTGCCTTTGTAGTTGGGATCGTCGAACTGGCGCAAGCAGAATGCATCTACGCATGGCTTGTGAGACGAGGGCGCGCGCGGATTCGATGGTAGCGGTAGGAAGGAGGCGATAGACCTACCGAGCGCGAATTGCTTGATGCCCGACATGGTTCAAAATCTCCCCACAAGCACTCAAAATGGTTTCCGTCGCCTTTTATCCAATTGCAGTCATGCAATTATACGAGAGGATTTCTATTGGCTATAAACTGACATTGATGTCGAATTCAGGCGTTTGATTGGATAAAATCCATTGTTCCACTTCTCGTCGTGTTAAATAAGGTATTAAATAATAAGGTTTGCCCCTTCAATCCAAGTCGAGCGGGCTGTGCGGCTCGCATCGGACGGTCCCATACATGTGAAACTGGTTGAGCTCCGCATTGAGGACGCGGACGATGTCGGCGAAGCTTGGGCGACGGTCAGGCTTGGCGTGCCATGCGCGGCGCATCAACTTGGCCAAGAGGACGGGGCAATGGTCAGGGATCTTCGGCCGCGTACCAGCCAAGACAGCTTCTTCGACGGCGAGAACGCTCCCGGGGATGTCGCTGTAGGGCTGTTTTCCCGTGTAGAGCTGCCAGCAGATGATGGCAAAACTGTAGACGTCAACCTTGAGGCTATAGCGGGTCTGCTCCTCTTCGGCGAGCACTTCGGGCGCCGCCCAGCAGACCGTGCCGACGCGGGACGTCATGAGGAGCGAGACGCATTCCTCGGACGGGGCTTCCATGATGGTGGGTGAGAAGCGCGTCGTGGTACTGCTAAAGACATGGGCATTTGTGCGACCGGTCGTCTCGGGGTCGGTCGACGCTATCGACGACGCCTTGGGGCTGTGCGGGTCGGCGCGGAAAAGGCGGGAAAACCCGAAGTCGACGAGCTTGAGCACCGCGTGGGCCTGGTCGAAGCAGCAATTGAGAGGTTTGAGGTCCCTACGGCACGATGAACACATGTGAGTGTGTGGGGGGGTGGAACGTACCGATGGATCACGGGCACGTCGAGCCCATGGAGAAACTCCATGCCGGAAGCGATTTGGAGCGCATAGAGAAGCACTTGTTCGTACGGCAACGGCGACGCGGCGTCGATCACGTCTTGGAGGGTGCCGCCGCCCAAGTATTCACACACCAAGTAGAGCGTGCTCCCGACCGTGTAGCAGCCATACGTGGCCATGATGTTGGGATGGATCAACTTGGATGCAAGGTACGCTTCTTCTTGGATCCCGTTCAAATGCGAATACGAATTGCGCTCGAGTTTGAACGTCTTGACCGCCACGGGCAGCCCCTTGTCGTAGTCGAGGACCGTGGCGGCGCGCGGCGGCTTGAAGCAGCCAATCTCGATGGACTCTTGCTGGCGCGAAGGAAACCACGTGGCTTTCACGACGACCGCAAACGCGCCTTGGCCGAGGATCGCAAGCGGTTCGTCGAATTCAATGGCCGCGGGGTTTATGGCCTTTAAGCTCAGCCCCAAATCAAAGCGCGTGCGCAAACGAAAGTAGCTCCACACAGCCACGACGCTCGTGAAAAAGCCTTGCAGATCGTATGGCACAAACGTGAGCAACATGTTTTTGAGTTTCTGGAACCCGTCGCTGGCTTTGGACGGGTCTTGGTTTGGCGCCGAATACGCCGACTTCATGTCCCAGTCGGGCAACTTGTGCAAGACGGTCAAGAGCGAAAAGAGAAAGAGCGAAATGCCCCACGTCACGACAAACACGACAATGTGGTACGTCGCGACCGACTTGAACGTGCGCCGCGCGTTGGCCGGGTACAACACTTGGATCTTGGCCTTGATGCGAAAGTAAAAGAACGTGACGGTCGCGAGCCCCACCGCGGGCGCAATCATGTTGTTGAGCAACTGCGTCTCGGGGCTCGTGCAAATCCATGGGTTGTATTGGCAGCCGCCATAATTGGTCGGGACCGACGCGAGGGAAATGGTCGTTGCGACGGCCGCCGCGCTCAGGATGATGACAAGCACCCACCGGCGCATGCGGCGGTTGAGTTGGCGGGCGTCGCATAGCGATTCGACGGGCGACCCGACCGACTGAAGCAGGTGGTATGTGATCGCGACCGTGAACGCAATTTGACACAAGTTGAACGTCGTGCTGAGGATGCTGCTGGGGAGGCCACAATAGTCGGACGGGATCTTGCACATGGGGGGCGTTTTTGGCACCGACGGACTCGTGACATTCAACTTGGAAATCCCCGCAAGGGTGTCGACGAGGTTCGAGACAGAAATGTAGAACCGCGACGTCAAAAAACCCAACTGCGAGAGGAGCATGGGCATGATGAGTGGCATCGAGTTGAACCTGAACGTTGGTTTGAGAAGGTAGCAGAGAATCACGCCCGTGACCCCCAAGATCGACAACACGCGGCACGAGTTGGGGAGGCTAAAGACAAGCAAGTCCACGTTGGTCCATTGACCGTTGGGCCAGGATTTGGCGGTCGAGGTTGGCGCGAGGGGGGGCCAGGAGCCACTTGCCGTCGCATTTGTTGGTACATTCGCTGTTGTGTTCGTGGTGTTTGTGAAGTTGAATTTTCCCTTGATGTCACTGAAGAGTCGTGAGAATTCTGAGCCGATCATTTTCTGGACGTTGACACCGAGAAGGATGGCAGCAGCGACAGCAGCCAAGACGAGCATCGCGACGGCACACATGCGCATGGGAGTGTAGACGCGGCAGCACTTGGTCGACCACGACACATTCGCATCGTCTTGCGCGTTTTCGGGCGACTGGAGGAACGAGAAGCCGCTTTCGCTGTCGATACTGTCGCTCGCGGCGTCGCTTCCAGGGTCACTCGGTTGACGGGATATGTATTGGAGCTCTGTCACGTTCAGCTCCACAGGGCGTCGGTCCATGGAGGGGTTGCGCGCTCGCTAGGTCTTAAGAAAGGCCGCGCGCGCAATCGTGGCCATAAGCGGAAATGCGAAAATTAATAAACGGGGCACTGCAGGTCATTTTGTCGCGTATTTTATTATATGGGTTTCAGTATACGTGATTATTCCATGGAAGCTGAGCTGGCGTCGGTTCAGCACGAGCCAGCCGCTCTCTTCTCTCACTCTCCATGTGTACTCTCTCAAGTGGAAGCCTCGAATGCATTCGACCAACCGTACCGGTACGTGCAACTCCGTCGCTCGTTGCCGACGAGCTAGAGGGTTTATTGTGCAGAGTGATTGGCGTGTGCGCCGTGCTGGATTTGCGTGCTGCACTCCTGTTTCCCGAGATTGACAAAGGAGAACTCTTAAATTGCTCTACTTTTCCACTCTCTTACTCTCATGTGGGAGAGCCAGTGCGGAGAATTGCCAAGAAAGCAGCACTCGCCAGCAGCACCGAGATCTTCCGCCACCTGCAATCCACGCGTCGCACAGCGCGGCGCAAGAGAGTGAGAGCGTCATCCTGTTCATTTCTTCGCATGCGGTCCTGCCAAGTATATGTGAATGCGTTGCGTGACCTTGTGTACTTGTATGGCCTTGCTCTGTTTATTGACAACTCTGAGTAACGGTGGACGCTCGACAGTAAACCCAGGAGTGGGCTTGTATGTTTTTTATACTACGTAGTACGTTTTATTATTTTACATCTCAGAATTGGGTGATCTCGTCGCCGACAAACGGACAATTCATGTAAATTAACAAGTATTTGAGTCCAGTTTAACATTTCTATTCGCCCTCGCCCCGTCTCCAGATTCAGACGCATGAGTTGACTTGGATTCAGTACCGTAAAACTCAGAATAACTAACCAACCTAGTGGTGATACATTTTTAGACGAATGTGAGTTATTTTGAATCTATTCCGGATAAAATACGGTAGTACATATTAAATAGAAACTTGATGTATGTATGTGAACATATTATATTCATATTACGCGCACCATTTTGGTGTGCGTGATCCAGAGTGGTACTTCCGTGAGTTTTGGGATATCTGGTGAGTAGTTTTGAGTGGTTAGTTATTCTGAGCTTTACGGTATACACGCGACACACAGGCCGGCCTCAGTACACAGTTCCCACTGTACTTACTCTCTCCATCGTCCCGACAGGACAAGTAAGTGTCCAGGGCTTCTCGTTGACAGTACAGCAGCATCTATCGCGTGGTGCAATGTAGAGCATTGGGGAGACAATAATTTGGGGAGAAACGTCCTTTTTGTCTCGTGGCCTGGATACTCGAGATTCTACAGGGTCTTCTCAATATGCACTTGTTTAAGGTAATTAGTTGATCAGACCACACACACCTCCTGTGCTGGAAATGCTGGCGCGGTTCCAGCGGCTGGAGGGCGGCGATGATGTTGCGAGGACATGGCCTTTGTGAACGCGAGGGTGGCAGCCCTGCATTGTCATAGCGTCTGGGGAGCGTTTTCTGCAAAAGGATCGCCACACTCGGAACAGACGACCAGGGGCCGAACAAGGAAGCTTCTGATGCGGCCAAGAGAATCAACTCATTCTTCCGCATACTTGAGCTGCTCAAGTCTGAGTACTGGTACGGCTGCATGCTCAAGTTGAGTATGCAGCCGTACCATACTCAGACACAAACCTCTGCGTCGCCTACAAGTGATTGCGTTGTGGGGACCACTGACCCACGCCATCGACACTCCATCAATACTAGTAGACCAGAAGACCGGATCCATCAAATGTCCGAACAGCCATGCCACCGATGAAGCCATCTTCCCTCGGATGAACGAAGGGTCTCAAGCTGATCCAACATGGACACAACTGGCACATGCACGGACACCACGGGGAGGCCATGATAAGTTTGTCGCAAGCATCGTTTGGACATTAAAACGTCTGCAAGGTCAACTTGACGTGTATCGAGCCCGCGTCGACTTCAGCTTCGCTTCGTTTCCAGACGCGTTGGCGCGCTTTCTTGCCCAGAACACCCATGGCTGTCTGCTTAACCATCGCGCCGAGACCTTGGATCGGCCGCACGACCGCGCCAGCCATGCCAAGGCCAACGCCTTTGGCAAACCCGCCCCAGCCATTGCGCTTGGCGCCGCGGATTGGGTCCATGACAATGCCCGTGAGGCCCGTGACGACGCCCTTGGTCAAGCTAGGATCGTCTGTTCGTGAGACGACGACGACACGACGACGACGCACCCTTCGCCCGCCGCGACCATGTGGTCCCCGAAATTCCGCGCCCACTCGCGTGGCATGGTGGTGAGGAACCACATGTTGAGTGGTTTGTCTGCATCAAGGTGCTGGAGGCGGTCGGCATCGATGACAGCCATGCCCATCTTGCGGTCCGGTTGGAGTTTGTTGTAGCTGTACACCTACGACGCCATGAGTCGTCATGTGACGGGGTCATGTCATCAACGCACCTGCACGACGAGCGGCGAGACCCCATCCCACGAGAGCCGCAGCGTTTCGTTCCAGACAGGGTTGAGCGAGTGCTTGACCGCGTGACTCGAAATGACTTGTTCGCCCAGTCGAAACGAAACGTACGGGTCGGAGCTGCCATTGACGTCCATGGCCGCGAGCTTGGCACCTTCCACGAGCTCGATCGTCAAGATCCCGACGTATTCAACCATGCCACACGAGCCATGCGACGAGACGGACGTTTCTGCTGACACGACTACTCAGGATGACAGATCCCACGTGGACGTACGTCGGGGCGCCATGGGTTGATGCGTGCTCATGATGGCTTCCTGGCGGCGTTTGTTGGGGCCCATGCGGAACGCCTGGTCGACGTACTTGGCATGGATGAACGCGGCGCGCTCGTCCCGCGGCGACTCGGCATTGGGTTTCAGCATCGACGGCGGCACGGAAAATTCGAGCGTTTCGTTGAGCTTGGTGTTGCCGCCGCGGTCGAGCGCGAGAAGCTGCGCCGGCGTCCATTTGTCCAACGTACAGCTCTGGACAAACGAAACATGGACCCCGAGCGACCGGTGGACGCCGGCGCACTGCGTGCAAATGAACCCGCCGTGTGTGATGGTGGCCCACCTACAAACAAACGACATGAGACAACGAACGAATGGTCGACACCGACTTGGGGGTCGCGGCGTGGCAGTCGGCGCAGTGCTGGTTGTCCTCGAGCGAGAGGAGCGCGGCGAGCGCGGCCGACGACTCGTCAACGTCCAAGAAGACATCGTCGTCGTCGCCGCCGTCAATCGTGGACGCCGTCATGGCCGTGCACAGCGACCCGGCCCGCTGCGCGAGTTCGGCGTCGAGCATGTCTTGGACCATGACCTCGGCCTGGTTCTCGTCCGTCGTCGTCGTCGTTGGCGTCGATATTGTATCTCCGGAAAGGGGTGGCAAGAGGGGCGGGACATCGACGATCGGCATGACGCTGCTGCTGGAACCGCCGCGCCACGGAAAGAAATGTGAAATCGTCCGGCGGATGCGTCGGATGTCCGTTACGCCCCCCCCACACACGTGCGCGATGCAGCAGTCTATTTTTAGACCCGAGTCGGCAACTCAATAAAAACCTGGCGTTTAACGCAACGAACGCGCGACTCGACGCCTTTAACGCAGTGTTGGTCATGAGGTGAGGGTCAACGGCTCGTGAGTCACCGACAACCTGGCGGCGGGTGGAAGCACGCCATGCACAGTTGCGTCACGAGCGACGTTGACGTGGTATGTGTACCTAGAATGATGACACAGTCGCGTTGCATAATCCGTCCATGTCTGCGTTACTACCTTCCAGGACCGCCATGGATCACCAAGTGGGTCATTGGACACGTCGGACGCGCAAGAAGGATGATGGACGAAGTGCCGACGAGGATGATAGTGTCACGCACGCCCGTAGAAACTATCATCCTCGTCGGCACTTCGTTGTCACGCACGCCCGTAGTTGCGAGTGAACGTCTTCAAAAGCAACCCCAACGAGGCAGCAAGTAAACATCGATACCAGCGGCCACGGTGGGTGGAGACATCAATTGTGGTTTGTCTTAAATTATAACGGTGGCGAGGGCTACACCCCGGCGCGTCGCCCCCTCGATCCCCTCTGTCTCGCCGAGTCCAAAAGCGGCGTGCTAGCGCTGCTTCGCATGACAGCCGTTGGCGGCAGCGTCAGCACCTGCGTCGACATGGTTGGAGCCGAGACGTTGATCTGTTGCGTCGCGGGAGGCAGCGGCACCTGCCGCAGCGTCGCGATGCTGCGGACCATGCGCAGCTGGCGCTCGATGTCAACCTTGCGGTTCTCACGCAGCCGCAGCGCCTGCTCCAACTGCTGCAGCTCCATGTGTCGCCTTGTCTTGGACTTGTGTTGAAGCGCTTTGGTGGCCATGTCGCGCTCAAAAGGCCGCAGCGGCGCGGGTGCGCCGGCCTCGTAGCTCAGGCCCTTCTTCACGACGGTGCGCTTGGGCAAGTTGTTGGAGTAGTGCGTTTGCTGTGCGTAGAGGTCGGCGTCGTCCAACACTGGGCCTTTGCACACGTGCGGCAACTCGGTCTTGTTGAGTTCGAGCTTGACGGCGGGTGGGATTGTGTGGGCACGGAGTGTCGGGCTGCTGACGCGCGCGGGCGAGATCGTCGGCGGGTCGTGGTGCATCGTCATGGTGACCGTGGGTGCGTGCGGGGGACGCACCATGGCCTTGAGGCGATGCCGTGGAAGGAGCGCGGCGGCGGCAGCCGACGTCGCCGCATGCAAGTCAGCCTCGGTTCGAATGACAGGCTCCATGTCGTCACTGTCGTTGCTCGTCGGCTCGTCCAGGTCATTGGCCGAGGTGTCGGCGGGGACTTGGAGCACCACGGGCGTGATGCGGGCTTTCGGACCTGCGTACTCGCGATGGGCGCCACCAATGTTGGGTTTGCCAGCCTCGCTCCGTCGCTCGGCGATTGCGGCAGCGGCCATGGCTGCGAGCCGCGCTTTCTTTTCCCTGTAGATTTTGCGCTGCTTTTCCCGACAGAGCGCCAACTGCGCTTCCTGTTCGACCATCGTGAGTGGCCTGGACCAGTCGATCGCAAGCTCATCAAGTTTGGCCTCCAAATGCGGCTCGCTCCATCCGACCAACGCGTCTTCGTCCTCCAAGTGCAGCGGCGGCTCGTCGTCGTCGTCGTCGCTGCCGCGCCTTGGCTTGCTCATCCTGAATTGCAAGGGCTAAATATAGACACCGCCGTCGCGACCCGTCAAGAAATGGGCAACGTGGTGGCATAGTGTCGTTGCTAAACTGGACACATCGACCACCACATCCGAAACAGGGCAAGACAGTCAGCGACATACTCGTCAGCCGACAAGACGTATATGCTCTGGTCCGTTCTCCCCGTTCACAAAGGAGGCCATGGATCTTTGACATGCCACACCGACTTTGTCATGATACAGGAATAAATTAAGACTGGGTTGGGTGTAGTTGGTACATTGTCGACGCCGGCATCGCCAAAGCCGAAGAAGCGATCGTGGCGCAGGCAACCATCAAGCTCTATAGTCCACTCGTGTTCAAAGGCGAGGCTCCAAGAAAGGCGACAAGGGCGCATGAAGAAGACAAGCGCAAGCGAAGATAGAGTACTACCATGCGACGAGGCATGACACTGGAATACAAATGGCACGTCGTCGTCATACCCGACGAATTCACCCAACTCGAGCAGCCCGTCCCCGTTGACGTCGATGGTCTCGTACAGTTCGATGACGCTCACGACAAATTCGACCTGGAGGACGGTCGTGATGACGCGGGGGTAGTGTGAGGTGGCCCACCTCGTGGCGGATGTGTTCGTGGAGACACTTCATCATGATGTACACAAACTCGTCGACTGAGAGCGGCCGCACAAACATGGTCTTGAGGCGCTTTACATCCTATGTGCTGACAATGGCGGTCAGCATCGAGGGGGCTTCTTGCTTTTTATCATGTCATCTTGTGCTGGAGAAAATATAACAGTCATGGACCCTTTGAGTTTTTCATGCCTAATTCAACTGTACAACTCGATTCCTATCAAATGCAATAACCGGAGATAAATCGATATCACAAAATTGACATGCCCTCGACATTTTGCCCATTACTTACTATATCCTGTTAAAAATAATTGTTTGTAATTCCGAGCTTATAAAATGATACAGGAATATACTGTAATTTTAAAATTGTATGAAAAAATGCATGCACAACTATCACGCAACAAACCACCATCACCCGACGATTTCATTGAAGCCCTCTCGACGCCGACCGCCATTGTGAGCACCATCATGATGTCCATCGCTGCTGCAACGTGGGTGCAGAGCCGCGGATTGGAGAAAGTGGTAACGTCACAGTGTGGTTGATGCGCGGGTGGCTAAGTATAGCACAGTGGGATGAAACAGGCAGAGTAGTCCATCAACAACCGAGCCAGCGCGACCACAAGGTTACGTGTGGGCGACCCCAGGTGCAATTCGTTATTGCCCTGACGAGCTGTTGACGAGAAGGAAGGTTAAGGTTGTGAACGTCATCGAAAAAGTCCATCGTCATGGTCATGGTGCTATCATTGGAATGGTCCTGCAATCGAAGAACTATCTTTAGGTCCAGTGGTGGGCTGGTTGAGATGTCCACGAGGTTTCTCCCGCCGCAGAGAATAAAACCATGTTGATGAGTGCTAACCGAAGAGGAAAAAAATGTCAGCGGTGGGATTTGAACCCACGAGTGCGAACACAGTAGAACTTGAGTCTACCCCCTTGGACCGCTCGGGCACACTGACTTGTGCTACTTTATGAATTACAAAGATAAACATTGCTATCAAATATGCAAGATTTCTTTGATATCAAATGTGCCAGATTTCTTTAACTTCCCATGTCGAGACCACATTCAATGTCATTTCCATCGTGCACATGTTTAAAATTACAATCTACCTACCGCCGCGGCCTCGTCCGCGTCCACCACCGCGTCCACCGCCACGGCCACCCCCGCCACGACCACCTCCGCTGCGGCCACCGACACCCGGTCTTCGGCCCGCCGATTTGAATTTCAGGTCTTGGACGCCGCGCTTCTTGCGCGCGTGGTCGGGCTCGTCGGACGACGCACCGCGTCGACTGGCTCTGTGGTTGTGGGGCATGTAGCTCATTTCACGCACCATGCCGGCGCCGTCCTCGGCCTGCTTCATGACGCTGCGCTCCTGCGCCTTGATACGCTCCATCTTGACGCGTTCGGCCAACGGGAGTTTGGCCAACTCGCGGCGCTCCTTTTGGGCCGCGCGGTCGGCGGCCGAGCCAAAGCCGACGACGTTCTTGATCGACTCGCCCTTGGCCAATTCGAAAAACTTGGGTGCCTTTACGGGCTGCTTGGTCGTGCGGCGTGCTCCTTCGTCGTCGTCGTCGTCTTCGTCTTCAGACGACGACGCGTCACTGGGTTTGCCTTCCTTTTCGTCCTCGTCGACCAAGTCGAATCGGTCTTCGTCACCCTCGGCGTCATTGTCACTGTCCATGTCTTCGCTCTTCTTCTTCTTGGTCAAATGCGCGTTGGGATGCATCGCGCGGTACGTCTCGCTCTCTTCGTCGACCTCGAAGTCGGCCGACGCAAACATCTTGGCAAAACGATCGTCGCCCAACGGATTGGTCTCGTCGCCCATGTTGGCATCGTCCGTCGTCGTCGGCTTCTTGGCCGATAACAATTGCTCGGCGTACGAGCGGTTGACCTTGGGCAGTCGGCGTTGGATCGTGATGCGGTTCGCTTGCTTTTCGGCCACCTTTTGCGCAATCTTGTCCTTCCGGTACGTCTCGTAGGCAAGGGGCGCGGCGACGGCATGCACCTTGGCGTAGAGCCGCGCGTCCATGAAGAAGCCGTGCATGTACGCCTTGAGGAGCGGCGTGCCCATGAGATGGTCCAACCCAAGCGTCTGCAGCTCGGTGCGCGTGACAAACTTGTAGTCGTCGTAGACGGTCGATGTCGCTTCTTCTTCCAACTCCTCGGTCAAGTTGTCAAGGAACGAGCACCACTTTGGCGCGATGCCGAGCTCGGGGATGTAGTACGACATGACGCGCTCCTGCTCGCCCGCGACCATGAGCACGCCCGACATGCCGTTGCTCCCTGGCACGACGCACACGTCGCGGATGTCGGCGGGCGTTTCGAGATTTGTAAACAATTTGCCCGTGTGTTTGTCCCACACTTTGATGCACTTGGCGTCCGTGGACAAGAGCTGCTTGGACGGGCCTTCGTGGAACGTGAGGTCGACGATCGGAAGCCCGTACTGATGCGCCTTGGTCAAGAGCGGCGTCGACGACCGCAGATCGTAGATGCGCACTTCGCCCGTTGACGTGCCGGCCGCGAACGTGAGTCCGTCCGTGTCGAACGCAAGCGACGTGACGGCGTCGTCGCCGACCGCAAGCGACCCCGCCTTGGTCTGGCCGCGCGTGTCCCACATTTCAACGACGCCGTTGTCGCCGCCGGCCCCGAGCAGTTGATGGACTGGGTTCAGCTTCACGACGTTCACGGCTGGCATGCCCGTGTTCAAACCCGCGAGAAATTGACCTTGGTCGAGGTTGACGCGGTAAATCTCAGAGTCGGACGCGCCGACGTAAAGGTCGCAGCTGCCGCGATGGTAGACCATGTCGCGGCCGGCCTTGGGGATGCGCACAGACGTGTGCGTGCCGTACGGTGCGTGGAACGCAATCGACCGGTCCAGCTGCAACAGCGCGAGCTTGCCAAAGTCTTCCGAGAGACAGATGAGGCGGACGACTTCGCTGTCGAGGCGGCGCTCAAACTTGAGACTGAGGTCGCGCACGTCGTACACCTTGAGCGACGGCGGGTACGTGCCCGTGGCAATCACGTAGTGCCCGTCCGGAGACATGGTCACCCGCTGCGACGAGACAGGGAAGTGAAAATCCTGCAAGAGCTCAAGGCGGCGGCGGTAGTCTTCGTCGCGCGAGAGTGCCTTACGGGTCTTTTGAGCTAGCCATTGCGGAAGGGTCTTCCCAGCGCTCAAGTTGTAAATCTTGACGCCATTCAGCGACTGCGCGGCCAACCCTGATGCCATCTTGTCTCTGAGGTCGTCTTGAAGTTGGTGGCGTGGATATCGACCCCAGCAAATTGCAACGAAATCATTGGTGCCGAGCTCTGGTCAAAGCAGCGGTTTCATTGGTCTGTATCCACCAATCAGAGATCCTAAATTTGTAGATGTGATCTATTTATGTACTCACAATATTCTCGTCGTGGAGTAATCCGGTCATAGCTCAGTTGGTAGAGCGTTTGACTGTAGTGGAATATCATGCTGGATTCAGTATGGTAACAGAAATCGAATGGCCACCGGTTCGATTCCGGTTGACCGGATTCCTTTTTAGCTCCGAGTTTTTTCTGTGTCCCATATTGAGCTTGAGTCAACACCACCTCCTGCGACGCGCGAAGCACGTATGTTCGCGACCACGGGGGACGCATTAATTGTGAGCAAACACTGATATAAGACCCATTCACGACCACACATGTCTCCATGGGGAGACAAGATCACCGACGACAAATACGTGTTAAATTATGTCCGCAAGAGATGCACTAAATTATGGATTGTGTTGTCAATCCGTTTGTAGGGGTGGCCAAGGCAGGCGTGGATTTGGCAGGCAAACTCGGTCGATGCTTGTGCCGGCGTCAAATCTATCAGCGTCCATGAGACAAGCGAGTCACAACCCGACAACGTCGTACCCATGGCGAGGGCTTCGACCACGTGATAAATAGCATGAGTGTCTTGGAGCTCCGGCATGTTGGCGGGTAGCATCGCGACGAGCCACGTCGTGAGGAGATGCAAATGCTGGCGCAATTCGTTGTACGCGAGGCCGCAGAGCCCCACAAACGACTGGTAGAGCGGCGAGTCGATGCCACCGAGCGCAAACGCCATCTCCTTGGTAAAGACAAACGGGGTTTGGTCGCGCTTGAAGTTCATGTGGTACTTGCAATGGCCCAAAAAATGACCAAAGTCAATGTGAAAGTACACGCCCCGCCGCGTCATCTAGGCCTCGACGTGAGATTCGAGTCTCTCCATGTGTTGCGAGTCGTACCATAATGTTGTCGTTGTGGCGGTCGCCAATGCCCAACACGTACGTGGCCACGCACGCGCCAGCACACGACCGGCGAAACATATCCAGGGCGGCCATAAGGTCTGTCGGCGATGGGTTTTGCGTCTCCAGCCATTTGGCAAACCGTTCTTCTTGGAGCGGCCCGAGGACGCCACCTTCCTTGTGGATCGCGGCGGTCGTGACGGCGTCGGCCACGACTTCGACAAAACCACTCGTGGGCGACGTGGCCACGCAGCCATACGTTTGCATGTGGAGCGAGAGGCCCGCGTCTGCCCACAACGTTTGCATCAGTCCAAAGAGCTGCAGCGACACCATGTCCTGGCGCACGTCGTCCCCGGCCTTGAAAATCACAGACACCTTGTCGTGGCCGACCGTTTCCAACGTGAGCCAGAGCGGCCGTTTGGGCGACTTGAGCACGCGGCACTCGCTCGTGACAAACTGCACGAGAGTGCACGCTCCGTGCAGCGGGAGCGTGAGGCGGCCGGCAAATTGCACGTTCAACGCGCAGAGCCGTTGGCGCAAGTGCACGTCAAGGGCCGTCGGCAGCGTCTGCATGTCTCGGGCGAGGCGCTGCAGCTCCCGCGCCAAGTCGAGTTGATTCTGCAAGAGGCGACGCATGGACCTGCCGGCCGCCGCGAGGTACGCTTGCAGCAGCATCTGAAAGCGCTGCGTATAATGTGGCACGTACGTCTCCACGTGCAATGCCCAAAAGAGCGGCACGCCCAAGACGGTTGGATTCTCCACGGCGCGGCCCACGACCCACGAGACTAAGTGGCTGGCCGCATACGGTTCCCACTTCATGCATTGCACTACATCCAATGAGAACACACACATTCCAAAGAGGCAACGTACCCAACTGGGGGAGAACGGTGGCGAGCACGGCATCGTCCAAGGCCGAGAGGCGGTCAATCGCAAACTCGCGCACGGCCGTCAAATGGGCCAACGACCGGCCCAACAGACACAAGTATTCGGACGTGTGCTTGGGCGCGGCCCACGACGGCAGCAGCGCCGCCAATTCGTCCGCGTGGCTCGGATGCGTCCACTCGCGGCAGGCCAAGAGTCGTGGGAGGACGACAAAGTTGTGTCTGGGCAACGTCGCGCGGTGTTGCCAGAGGAGCGCGCGTTGAAACGAGCTGAGCACAAAGAGAGGGTCGCGGTCGATGCGCTCGAGCAGCCACGCCAGCGACGACGACGCGTCGTCAGCCAACACGTCGGGGTCGTCGCTCAAGCTCGTGCCGCGAAAGCTCCAGTTGATGTCGGCGCTGCTCTTGCGCGACGACGACGGCATCGCGACGCGCAGCGTGTGCAGCCAGTCGTCCCGCGCCTGCCGCGTCGGCGCGCCAAAGACGAGCGTCGCCTTGGTTTGGTTGGCAAACTCGACCGTAAACGCATACGTCGTGTGCTCTTTCTGGGTCGACTTGGACCCGCTGACGCTCCGGCGCGCCGTCGTGTTGAGCTTGTCAGCGACGGCAAGCGTCGCATTTTCCAACGAAAACGTCGTCGCCGTGTCCACGACCACCTTGCCTTGGCTCGTCACGACACACCGGCGCGGCGTCCACTGCGACGACCAGAGACCGCCGCCGCTTGTCGATCGTTCGTAGAGCGTGCCTTGCTTGAGAATGCTCGCATCATGCAAACTCATTTGGGACGGCCGCCGCACATACTCGAGGTCTGTCCACTGGCACTCGAGCTAGTCACATCCGTCAAACATCGAAAGGCATCGTGTCTCCTACATGCACGGAGGGGGCGCCGTGAGCAACACCGAGCGGCAGGGGGCCGCGCTGCAGGTCGGCCGTCGCGTCCAGCAACTGCAAGTGACAGTGACCCGTCACGAGCTTGCCATCCACGGCACGCACTTGGACACCTGTGGATCCGAGCTTGATCCACGCGCGCTCGTCACCTGTCCATATGATGAGACGAATTTGCTTTCTCAAGCACGACAAGCAAACGTACTTGCATCGTCGTCTTGCGGCTGTGTGTCGACGACAAAGATTGTGCAGACGAGGCGCCACGACGGCGGCAACGTCTCGGGGATGTTCCAAAGCGAGTACCACGACTTGTCCATGTAGAGGCTGTTGTCCCACGCCATGTCAAACGGCGCCGTGTCGACCGCGCAATGGACGTGCGCGCCTTCCATCAACTCGAGACGGACGACACAAGATGCCTGCGGGCGGTCCATGAGGGTGCGCTGGCCGTCGCGGACGGCGACGAGATGATCAAAAAGGTTGCAGATCGTGTGGAGACGGACGTTGAGTGTTGTCGGGGGCGAAGACGACGCCGACCGAGGTGGGGTGGGGACGGCATGCGGAATCGCCGTGAGCTGCAACGTTCCCCCCGGCGCGGCAAACTCGTCCACGGTCGCCGAGAGATTCGTCCAATATTGACTGGTCCCATAGACATGGATCGCAAACTTGTCCGTGTCGAGGCCCATGTGCTCCATGCATTCTGCCAACGTCCATTCAGGTTGAAGAACAGTATCGAGCACAGGAGAGTCCCCGAGGCTCTGTAATGAGAAAGGTGAGATAACACACGCCGTGTCGTGGGGCTCCTACCTTGATGTGCAACGCCGTGTCGTACCCGAGCGGTCGACCGTGTCGCAACAGTGCCCTCCACCGAACGTATTCTCGCTCGCTGTGTAACACGACGAGGACGAACATGGTCGGCGTCACGAGGAGGAGGCTGTGCGGTTCGAGGCAGGATGGTTCAACGGCCGTGAGGTCGTCGAGATGGAGCAGAACTTGCATCGTTGTCGGGTGCTTTCCCATCCAGAGCACCTGTCCGTGGATCTCCAAGAAGCGCCGCTTTGGTTTGAACTTGTGGTTGCGCTGCGTTTGTGTATCTACGAGAATGGTGGCGCTCCACTTGATGGGTTCGTTCTTGGGCGCGAAAGCTTGGAGGTGAGCGCGCACCGAGGCCTGTATCGGCGGCATCCTCGTCGCACTCGGCACGGTCATCGTCGAGTCAATCTCACGGACTTGATTGTTCGAGACGTCGCGGTGCAGCGCCGCGACCTCCGAGACGAGTTGCGCGCCGTAGCTCCACATCGACCTCCGCCTTGTTCTGCTGGGTCCAGAATTCGAAAATGGCAACAAAATTTCACTGTGAGCATATGGATACTTTTTTGTTGTTGCCACGCCACAAGTATACAAACTGCCAGTCAAAAGGCGCGCCACATGCTTAATTTGATGGCTTCGTCAAGACAGAACGCGACCCACTCCAGTCACTCGACTGGCACTATTATTGGGCATGAGATCCATCGATGTCGCAATCTCACGCTGTCCACACCTAGCGCGTGCGGCCTCTCGTCACCTCGTGCCCAATCTCCATCTCCCGCGGCAGTCTCGTCCTCATGCAAGCGCGTGACGTCTGCACCGACAACCGAAAGCGCGCCATCATTTGAAACCCCCCTTCCACGGTTTCACCCCAATCGCGACGGGGCACGTGGTGGTGTCACGCTTGAGATTCAAGCATTCAAGTCCACTGCGCGCGCGTCTCGGTCGTGCCGTCGCTGGAAGGCGTGTCTCTCCACACCCATGGCGGCACTCTGCCTGCCGCAAGGCCTGCTGCGGCCATGGGCGGTGCCTCCCGTTCGCGTGACCCAGCTCGACCGTGCCACGTCCGTGTGTTGTTCCTTGCTCCGTCATGGTGCAAATCGCAGACAACGCGATCTCGACTGTCGCACTCTCCTGGAACAAGCTCGGTTTTGGGGACACACCGTGAGATTCGCTGGCGGAATCCACGACGTTCGAGCATTCGAGTGACACATAATGTCAAGGACGTTAAAGTATATTTTTGGGTATTATTGGCTTTCGACGGAACACAATGTGAGAGCAAGTGTTTTTACACAGTAATGTATAAACCTGAAATACCAACAATGATTCCCTAAAATAAGTGTCACTTGAACATAAATACCTGAACTCATTGGCTGCCACAGTGGGAACATGACGTCTGGCAACCGACAGCACCGACACACGCGAAAGCGAGTGAATCTGACGTGGGCGCTCCTGCAAGATGAAGACGTCGCCGTTACGATCAAGGGCCGAGTGGTCGGTGCATGAAGCAAGCCCGGTGCTGGATTCCATGGCTAAGGTATCAAGGTATCAACATGCAGCTACAGTGTATTTCCATCTCACCCTCGGGGCATCTCACGTCACTTCGCAGGCAAGCTGTCTTCTTCGTGATCTTCTCGTGCGTCGGTTGTGTTTGTTGGCACACACCGCAGGAAGCCAGACATGGACACCAGCGCGTCGGGTGTAAAGACACCTAAGGTCACCCGCGGCGGTGGGTGGTCAGCGCGGCGGCGACCCATGAGATCTCGGGACATGTCCTTACACGAGGAATTCCGTCATTTGATTGCCTCCAACTCCAATTTTTGATCAGGCACGATCAGGCACGGGGCTGATATTCTCGCATGTCGACCCAGATCAACTTTCACCCTTGGTGCTGAGGGTCGAAGATGACGAGGCAGAGAATGATATGGCCTCGCATCATGCAGACCACAAGCTTCTTCGGCAGATTCGCTCGGGCAAGAAGGGAAGGCTCGATCACACACCAAAGGATCCGTCCGTTTTGCCTGTCGCAGGTGTCCACTTATTTCAAACGGTTGAAGGCAACATCTCGGCTAAAGGATAGTCTCTTCAATGTTTCCAGAGGGATGTTCAAACGGCGACGACCGTCTGGCCTCCTGGACGCCACCGCGGCAATCACCCACACCTCCGCCCACCTTCCATGCACATACCCGTACAACAACTCCATGATGGGTACACTTGCAATTAAATATATCTATATATCGTGGCGACTAGCCCTGCGACAACACCACGAGCGCGTGTTGTGCATTCGCAAGTCGAGTCTTGAGCACATGCGTTCGTTCGGCGATCATCGGGACCGGTCGATGCCGCTTCATCGCTGCCGTCGTCATCTCGGTGCGCAGCGGCATGGCAAAGCAGAGATCGAATGCGTCGTCGGCGGTCGCAACGTCGTCCAAGGCCACGTAGGGCGCGGGGCACGCAGCGGCGCGCGCGGCGGCGTCCGTGTCAAAGACCATGATGTGCTTCAAGATGGCGCGGACGACCGTCGACTTGACGTGCTCGAACCCAGGCACCATGCGAACGAGGTCGAACGCGTAGCCGAGGAAGCCGGGGGCGGCGCACGGCGGCAACTCGACGGCCGGCCAGTGGGGATTCTCGAGCGGCACAAAGTTGACGGGACCGACATGCGACGACTGCGCGCGGAATGCCGCGACGTGGCTCGGCCGCTGGACGATGACCATGCCCATGGCGCCAAAGCGCTGCTTGGCGATGGCGTCGCCGACGCGCACGTCCTCAAAGTAGCAAATGTCGCTAAACATGCCGAGGATGCCGTGGTCGCTAGGGTGCGCGCGGCAATACGCTTCAAGCGCGTCGTAGAGTGGGTAGATGTGCGTCATGTGGCGATGTTCCCGCACGAGCATGCGCGCGAAGGCTTCGACGTAGTGCGATCGATGGGAGGAGGACGGAGGCGACGACGACGGGTACGAGTCGCCAAGCTCGCGACGCGCAAGCGTCGACCAGAGCGCGCGGTCGTGGGCGAGGACGAAGCGACGCCAGGTCGTGTTGGTCGCCATGAGGCTGCCGAGCGAGGTCCCGTCGAGAAACCCAGCAACGAGGAGCGCCAATTCCACCGAGATGCCTTGGGTCATGAGGAACGACGTCTCTGACGATGGTGCCGCTGCGACGTGGTTGTCGCGGTGCGTGGGGGACACGATGGCTTCGAGGGGAAGGAACACCGAGTGAAGTGTCGGCGCAACTGGCAGCGGCGGCGGCATGGTCGCCAAGAGGCGATGCAAAGCGTCCGTGGACGCACTCTGGGCGCGTTGGAAGAGCGAGGAGATAACGCTAGTGGAGGAGGACATGTCAAATATAGTAATGAGTCCTGTCAACGTACACGGCGACACTCTCCGCCACTCGGCAGTCTCCCGTGTGCAAGTTTCTTCCATCGGGTCAAATGTGGTGGCGTGCGATGATTCGTTGGATCTTTTCCACCTGTAATTAAACCAATCAACGACTGCCATATCAAATCCGAGCACCAGGATTGGCTAGACCAACTTTGAAGGGAATGTATCGGCAAAAGGGTTTCCTCCGGGCATTCTGGACGGCATGGACGCCGCGCCACCGCGGCATTCACCGCCGTCGATCACCCACAACCTCCTCCCTCCCTTCCATGCAAAATGCTTGTCAAGGCAACAACTTCATGCTGGGAAATAAATACACGTACAATGTATTGTTACATATGGAGAGACGATGCAACGTAGCCCTGCGACAAAACTGCGAGCGCGTGTTGTGCATTCGCTTGGCAATCGTCGGGACCAACTGATGCCGCTTCATCGCCACCGTCGTCATCTCAGTGCGAAGCGGCGTGGCAAAGCAGACAGACGTCCAGTGCCTTGTCGGGGGATACGACATCGTCCATGGTCACGTAGGGCAGGGGGGTCGCGGCGGCGTCCGTGTCAAAGACCTTGAGGCGGCCCACGATGCAACGAGCAACCGTCGACTTGAAGCGCTCGTACCCGGGCACCATGCAAACGAGGTCAGAGGCGTAGCCAAGGATGCCGGGGGCGGCGCACGGCGGCAGTTCGACGGCTGGCCAGTGGGGATCCTCCATTGACACTAAGGGCAAGACACGCGACGAATATTGGCGAAAGATCGCGAGGTTCCTCGACCGCTGGAGGATAACCATGTCCATCTCGTTGAAGCGCTGCCGTGCGATGGCGTCGCCGACGCGCGCATCCTAAAAATCCAAATGTTGCAAAACATACCGAGGATACCGTGGTCGTCGGGGTGCCTGCGGTAGTGGTAGTGCCTCTCGAGCTCACCAAAGAGTGCGTACGTCTTCGTCATGTGGCGATGTTCCGGCACGAGCATGCGCGCGAAGGCTTCGACGTGTAGTGCGATCGATGGGAGGAGGAGGGACGAAGACGATGGGGACGAATCACCGAGCTCGCGACGCGCAGGACAAAGCGCCACCAGGTCGTGTTGCTTGCCATGAGGCTGCCGAGCGAGGCGTTGTCGAGAAACCCTGTGACGAGGAGAGCCAATTCCACTGAACAACCACGTCAAAGCGACTCCATCGTCCGACACGCCGTTCCTTAATGGGTCATGAGGAACGACGTGTCTGACGATGGAGTCGCTGCGGCGTAGTTGTCGCGGTGCGTGGGGGACACGACGGCTTCGAGGGGAAGACACGTCAAGGGGATGTCGGCGCAACTGGCAGCGGAGGCGGCGGCCCTCCGTGGTGCATTTGTCAATTCTGAAAATGTGAACCATCATTGAGTTCGCAAAGTACCATTTGTGATTTTTGTGATTGGTCTATTTCAGTGTCTGAAAAGTTTTCAACCAATGGACGCGCTGTTTCTTTCGAGAATTGATTCTGCAATTGAACCAATCAAAGGCAAGTGTCATATTTCCAACAGAATCCTTCTACTCGGCGGCGGCGGCGTGTTGCCGCTGGAGCTGCCGCGCCACATGCATAATCTCCTCTTGGTCAATCTGGCTCGGTCGCATCTTCTTGCGGTACTTGTGCCACACAACAAACCCACCGGCACAAATCACCTGCGACACGATGTGAACGACGGAGACGATCATCAGCCCCTACCATCAACGGCGTGCGGACCCAGGAGATGTCATAGTACGGGTCTCGATGCACGAGGAGGTTTTCATACACGACGACGTGCGTGAATCCATTGGCACGTCGCGTCGCCAGGATGACCAGCGCGTCTTGCCGCTTGTCCTTGGTCGTGAGGAGGGCCACCGCGTCGTCGCCGCCGTCCACGGCGACGTCAAAGCGTCGATGCGCAAGTGGCGGGTCGACGATTTGGAAGCCCACAAATCTGTTGCCGACAACGGCCACGAGCAGTCGCTTGAGTGGACCGAGGAGTACTGGCGACGACGACGGCGGCGACTCGTGCCTTGCCGGGGTCAACACTTGCGCGACCGAGCACATGCTGTTGCCGCGGTGCGCCAATGAGAGATGCAGGACGAGGATCGTACCGGCCGACGTGCCTGCGTAGACCGTCGACGACTTGTGCGCGTCTCGGTCAAGACTCACGACCGTGTCGGTGGACCCGGTGCAATAGTGGACGCGGACGTGCGGCGCCGTCTCCATGGCGTCGGCGAGATGGGCGATGCCGATGCGGGTGCCGACGGCAAACGCGAACCCTGCTCCATTGGCGAGGGCCGTCATGGCGCGAATTGGCACGTTGCCGTCGGGTGGCGGCAAATGCACGAGACAGCCTTGTTTGCCGTAGACGTAGAGGTCCCCGGTGGCGGTGCCCACGACGACATAGACGTCGTAGTGAACTTGGAGGAGGAGAATGGACGTGGGCAAGGATGCAGGGACGGCGACGCGGTAGAATTCGGTCGCTTCGACGTGCAGCCCAACGGCGGCAGGGGTGGACGGCAGCGCCGCCCATGCTGGCGTGTCGAGGAGGATGGCATGCGGACACGTCCCCGCCGCGTCAATGGCGCTTTTGCTGCTACTGCTGCTGCGTTGGTACGAGCCGACGCGGAGCCGGCCCTGTTCAAAGATCCGGATCGCGACGACTTTGATCGCGCCGTCGGCGGTCGCGAGCGCCACGATGGGCCGCGAGCCCTGGACGGCTTGGTGGATGGACGTGATGTTGGCGAGACGCGTCTGCACTTGCCAGACAAGCGCGAGGGAGCGCGGGTCGCGCAGTTCGAGGACGCCGTCGACTCGCGCCGCCGCGAGCAAGTCGACGGTGTTGTCGGCGTCCGGGTCGACGAGTTTGCGGCGCCGCCCCGGCACTTGAACGCGCCACGAGAGGAGGTGGAGGGCGGTGGTCGTGGCAGTCAAGTCGATGGCCGTGCGGTCGATGAGAAAGGTGGGTTTGATGTCGTCGGGGGGCGGCGGCACGTCCTGCCATGCCTCAAAGGAGAAGGGAGGGGCGGCACCCGTCGACGTGTTGGCGGCGAGGCGGGCGAGGAGCGCCGCCTTGTGTCGATGGAGGTGTAGCACGCCTTCGGTCGCGAGGATTTCGGCGTCGAGGATCGAGGCCACGAGCGACGAGGAGACTCTTGACGGAGGGACATTGGCGACAGAGGTGGCCGCAATGGCGAGAAGCGCGACGATCCGCCACATTTGGGAAGCGTATCGTTGGCGACCTTTCGAGGAACGGATCAAACATTCGACGAAAGTGTTGGTGGATGATACAATGTCAACTCTTGACCAGAACACGATGAGCAGGCTTGGCAATGCCAGACGAGGATGCTTATTGGAGGTAACGCAGTTGATTTCTTTGCGCCAGGTCGGTCGACTTGAAAGTCACTTGACGTCGTTTCGGGCAGGTGACGTGCTGGCTTCTTGGGCAAAAGAATTCCTTGGAAGTGGGACGTGTATGGGATGCGAAGGTCGACAACGACAGAGTCGGGGTTCGCCACCGTGTTCTCGAGATGAAGCGGACGGTCGAAGCCATGGCTTCCACAGTCGACAGGCGGCTTCCTTCTTCCACGCATCTCGAGCATCTTTGAGCCCACACCGGGTTCTAGATTTCTCATCACGAATGTTGCCACGTGATTGTCATTGTGGTAGTAGGAAGGTGAGTAAATGATTGATTGTTGAAACTTTCATAACTGCATATCAAGTCAGTGTGCCCGAGCGGTCCAAGGGGGTAGACTCAAGTTCTACTGTGTTCGCACTCGTGGGTTCAAATCCCACCGCTGACATTTGTTTTCATATGCTCATTTTGTAGCAGCACGCACTTGGCCCTGCCCGAGAGGGCTGGGGGCGAGGACCCCGTTGACTGATGGGAAGAAGCGTGGCTAGTTTGAGCGTTGTATTGCATGTATAATTGCTCGTTCATCATGTTCTCGCCCCAGAGTCAGTAAATGGCCAGAATACGCGTCGCTGTCAAATGCGAATGTGTTTCACAGTTTGTTGCCAAATTCGAAGGTTTTTGCGAGGACAATTGCCTCCGAGGACGAGTCAAGTTGTTCAAATCGAATCAATTCACATAAATATTCATTGAATCTGCAAGACATATGATCGTCCTTCCTCGTCGATCAAATTCCATGGCGGCGAGAGATTCAAATCGCTCGGACGAGGGACGAACGGTATCTTCAAGAAGTGGTCGAAGGACGACTCATGTCGGTGTTTTATCCAAGACAAGTAAAAAACAGAATTTCAAAAATACAGCCAGTCGGCCAGACTGTCGGGTATTAAAGAAGCCCTGTTATTGAAAAGACGTGAAGATGCCATCGAGTAAAATATTGCAATAATTTAATATTTCACTGTCGGCAAAAATGAAAAATGCTGTCACCTGCATATACAAATAATGCAATACTGGTAAAATAATACTCGGGTCCATTTTGAACATGTTTTGATTGCACTCTGTGGAAATTATCTGACCAATCAGAGAACGGGGTCGATTGAGATCTTTCGAATCTGCTTTCGCGCGGAGAAGCACACCCGAGACAGTGAGGTGCAGCGGACGGCACAGCGGTCCAACGGGAACGACAATCGGTGAAAGAAATGACAAGGCATTACGACTCGCAGCTCGCGGAAGCACGGGGTGTTCTCACGCACGACTTCTCTGTAGCGAAATCAACGCATTCATCTCTGTCACGATCTTCAACAACGCCCAGCAGGTAATGACGGGATTACAGCATGCATTGATGACAGGACACTTCTCGACAATGCATGTGTGTTTTCACTGAACCAGTAGAAGCAGCGACTCTCGCCCCTTCTCAGTCGACTGCGCTCGCATCAACGAAATGCATTCCCGTTTCTAGCATGTGAAGTGCATTTCCATGCATGTCGCGGGCTGATCAAGATTAACTGGTACGACACTCGATCATGCGGCATCGGGCGGATTCTTCCTTGTGAGTCGATGGCGCTTGAAGGCGAAGTTCATGGGGTGAAGGGGGGATTCATGAAAAGGAGAACAATATTGCGTTTAATGCAAAAATATTCTCCTTCAAGTCGAATACTAGTATTTCTTATTCCGTTTTTCGTGATAATTGGGACCGTTTATTGCGATAAAATTCATGAAGACGCGACAATTTACGAGAAAAGACAATTTTCGATTTTATCACAATAATCATAAAAAAATCACGTTTTAATGTGATATTTGATGGCATCCAGACAGGCCCAAACAAATATCCGGTATTTGATCTTAAACCCGGTGCACGAAACAACTACATAGATTATATTTTTTGCTTTGAACGTTCCCATAAAAAACGCCGCGCCATAGCGTACGTTTTTCTCAAATCGTGCACTCCCTCGACAGAAGCGAACGAGCACCGGCGCGGCCGACGTAGAAATCTGCTACAATGATGCTCATGCGCATGGAAGAAGGGAGAAGGAGTCGTGTGGGGAGCCAGGACGAGATGAAGAGGTTCTCCCAGGTTTCCAACCAAGAAGACGTCATCGGTCTCCCCGACTTTGAATCGCTCAACCCCTTGGCGAACAGCGAACTGTCGACTTCGGCGAGCTGGCAGCCCATCGAAGGCATCGTGCACTCAAAGGAAAGCGTGTGTCTTCGCCAGGCGATCCGCACGATCCACAGACAAGTGCAGGACAGTGTGTCGGCGAAAGAACTGGAAATCCGCGCCAACACGCCCGAGTACCGTTTGGAACAGGACGATTGGATCGGACACAAGAACAGCAAGAACGTTCTCCCGCCCACGATGAAGTGCGTTGCGCGACTCCCGATGAACCTCCTCACGGTCGTCCCGGAACGCCCTGTGAATCCGTTCGATGTCATCACCGGGTTCCTCGCAAAGCGCGGGAGTCGAAACACAGCGTTCAAGCCGCGGTACTTTGAACTCGAGCAAAAAGTGTTGTCGTATTTCCGCAACGCACCCAACCCAAACGAAAGCAGCGCCGCGTACGTGACGGGCACAATTGCCCTCGACAGCGTCTCGGCCGTCCAGCCCCACCAAGACCCGAACGTCCCGTACGGCCTCGAACTTGTCACGCCGACGCGGACATGGGTCCTCGCGGCCGACTCGCCCGAGGAGTACCAACGGTGGGTCGAAGCCATTTGCCACCAAGTCGACTACAATTCCGTCAACGTTGTCTTTCGCCGCATGGTCCAGCTGCCAGAAGTGAGTGCCGACGGCGTCAACGAAGTGCGCTTGGTGATGGAACCCACGTACACGGTCGAAGAATTGGTCCGTCACATTTTCCACATGTACGTCGACAAGTGGGACTCGGTCCCGTTGCATCCGTACGACCCCCACGCGTATGTGCTCAAAGTGACGGGGTACCGCGACTACCTCCGTGACCGGACGCGCGAAATCCACACGTACCAGCACGTGCGCGAATGCCTCTTGACAAAGCAAACGATCTGCCTCACGGTCGTGCACCACTCCAAGATTGACGGCCCCGACCTGCTCAAGGGATTGAGCAACCAGGACATGGCGCCCGCGTTGACGCTTGTTGATCACACGACCGCCACTTCCCTCCCGACGCCCACTCTCGCCAAGAGCTGCACGACGCTGCAGCCGCTTCGGTTTTGCATCCACCGCGTGCTCAACATCCCCCGCGTCTCGACCCACATCAAGCGCGACGCCCACGAAATGGGTGTCGAGACACGGCCGCTCCTCTTTACCAATGCGATCGTCGTCGTCGAACTGTACAACGGCGGCAAGCTGCTGGAAAAAGCGATTGAAACGCTCGACGTGCGCATGACGTCGCGCGGACCTGACCATGGCTACCTTGCGTTTTGGACTGAGCCCAAGTGGTACCGGACAAAGACGCGGATCAACGAACTGCCGCGGTCGGCGCGCCTCGTCTTTTCGCTCTACGGTGTCCGGAAAGGCATTGGCGGGCTCGTGTCCAACAACAGCGACGGCTCGGACCGCGAGCGGATTCTCTCGACGGGCATCAATGTGTTTGACGTCGAGGGCGTGCTAGTCCAAGGCGACCAGTACGTGCAATTGCTCGACAATTTGCACCACTGCCACTATGGCGCGGTGCCCCATGTGGTCGACAGCGACAAACCGCTCCTGCATGTACGTCGATGAATCATTTTGTGTGAGTTGACGACGATGTGATGATGCAGATGAGCTTTGCAGCCCAGGACGTTCGGTTCGACTGGTCCTTGGGCAATGTGGTCAAGACGAACCCCAAAAAAGTGAGCCAACGCAGCCTCACGTTGGAAAAAGCGGGCTGGCTCCGCAAGACGGGCAAGAATTTTATGTTTTCGTCGTGGCAAAAGCGGTGGTTCGTCCTCAATCAAACGACCCACTCGCTCACGTACGCCGAGGACGTGGACGCGCCCGTGAAAGGAACTCTCGACTTGCGCGACGCCGACGTCGTCCCCGCCGACGAGTTGAACCACAAGTACACGGCATCAGTGACGTCGTCGACCACGAAAAAGGAGTTGAACACGTGGGTGTTCAAGGTCAAGCCCAAGGGGGCGAAACGAGAATATGTGATCTCGACGGACACGGTGCAAGATCGGGAAGAGTGGATGACAGCGATTGGCATTGTCGCACGGGGCGAGACCATTGCCCAGTTGGACGAAGACCATTCGCCCATGGGTGCGCAAACAAAAGACGACGACGACGAGTCCACGACCGACTCGGAAGGAACTCGCGTGTCGGAAATCAACCCCCGAGTGTCGGTCGCTCGCTTCTCGTCCGTCACGAGCTGCGGGTCGCTCACGAGGAACGCCAACGCGTTGGAGAATTTGCGCGACTTGATCTTTCGAGACCCGCTCTACCGCCTCAGTCCGTACGAAAAGGCCATTATGTGGAAGTTCCGCCACGAGTTTATCCACAATTTCGACGCGTTGCCGAGATTCTTGACGTGTGTGAACTGGAACAACTCGAGAGAAGTCACTGAAGTCATCCAAATGCTTCCGTCGTGGGGCCGCGCGACCCACCCCGCTGCCTACATTCGATTGCTCGACATGGAATTTGCCAACGAAGCCGTGCGCGAATTTGCAGTCCAAAAGTTGAGTGAAATGGCCGACACGACGTTCAGTTATTTCTTGCCTCAGTTGGTCCAAGCCCTCAAGTACGAAAACCACCACGTGTCGCCGTTGGCCAAGCATTTGATCAAGCGTGCCATTGAAAACCCCAACCAAATTGGGTTTGATTTGTTTTGGAGCATGAAGGTCGAATCGTACAACGAGCAATACAAGGAGCGGTTTGGCTTGCTCTTGAACACGTACGTGGACGTGTGCTCGCGCAAGATGCGATCGATTCTGAAGTTGCAAGACATGTTGTTTTCGGAAGGCGGCGAGCTCGAGCAAATCTGCCAATTGATCAAACAACTCAAGCACGATAAAAAATCCACCAAGGAAATGAAAGAAGCGATGCAAGCACGGCTGACAAAATTGAACGAAACGCTCCCGTCGTCGTACCAATTGCCGATCGATCCGCGAGTCGAAGTCGGGAAAATCCTCGTCGACAAGTGCAAAATCATGAGCTCGGCCAAGTTGCCCATGTGGCTTGTGTTTGAAAATGCCGAAGAGGGTGGGAATCCCGTGGTGATTATTTTCAAAGCGGGGGATGACGTCCGACAGGATTGCTTGACGTTGCAGCTGATTCGCCTTATGGATGAAATGTGGCGTGACGAAGGCATGGACTTGGCCATGGAGCCCTATAAATGCGTCTCGACGGGGCCCATGACTGGCATCGTCCAAGTTGTGCTGCACTCGGTCACGACAGCAGCCATTCACAGACGAAAAGCTGGCGTGATGGGCGCGTTTGACGTCAAGAGCTTTGCAGACTGGATCGAAGCCAACAACGGCGACAGAAGTAGTTACAAGGCCGCGGTCGACTTGTTTTTGCGATCCGCGGCGGGGTACTGCGTGGCCACGTACGTTCTTGGGGTAGGCGATCGACACAACGACAACATTATGGTACGGACAACTGAATGAACCATGGCGACGACGTTGACGAGGCGTGCTTAGATGACGAAACGAGGCCGGTATTTCCACATTGACTTTGGTCATTTCTTGGGCTTTATGAAGTGGCAGTATGGCATCAAGCGAGAACAAACGCCGTTTGTGTTTACACCTGAAATGCATCACGTCCTCGCGCCAAAAGATGGCAACGATGAGTTCCCGCGCTTTCTGGCGACGTCGTCCGAGGCCTTTAACGTTGTCCGCCGACACATGCACCTCCTTGTCACGCTTTTACTGCTCATGATCCCAGCGGACATGCCCGAGCTGAGAAACAAGGACGACATCAACTACCTTGTGCA
Source organism: Aphanomyces stellatus (assembly GCA_009835185.1). NCBI lineage: Eukaryota > Oomycota > Saprolegniomycetes > Saprolegniales > Verrucalvaceae > Aphanomyces > Aphanomyces stellatus. Next base: position 37,401 of record VJMH01005094.1, on the reverse strand, counting down.
AGTGATGGCCCCGGACAAATCAGACGACGCAGCCGCCGACTATTGGTCCAATTTGACGGTCGAGTGTATGAAAAATACGATGAAGCGAATGGACAATCTGCTGCACCTATTAAAACATTCCATGTAGAATGAACGTCGACATGCAGGACATGTAGTCGAGAGTAGCTAGCCCCACACCCTAAAATATCATAGCCTCAGTTTTGTTGTACAATAGCCCCACGTAGCTGTTTTCGCCATCAAGACCACAACAAGCAATGCGATACCTGGACAGTACCCTGGACTAATAACAAACAGCTCACAGCCTAAGCAACCACAGAAAGAGAACTATTTATTTGTTCCAGCAAGTGTTACGGCCATAATACGTTCTATCTATGCTTGATGATGTGCAACGCATTGTCGATGCGTTTGAACGTGTTGTTCATGCATGAGACAATGAGGCCAGCAAACCCTCTCGCGGCGTCTTCGTCACTTCGCTCGATTGCAGACACTTCGACGATGTAGCTGATATCGTCTCGGTTGCGCAATTCGGGCATGTCGGCTGGGATCATAAGCACGAGAAGCGATACTAGCAAGTGCAAATGGCGCCGAACAACGTTGAAAGCTTCACCGCAGGTGGCTTGAAACTTCGTGAAGTCTTCCGTGCCAACGCCACCGAACACATGCGCCATTTCGGGGGTAAACACAAATGGCGTCTGCTCGCGCTTGATGCCATACTGAATTACCACCCGTCAACACCTTCAGTGCAATTGAACTCAATATACCTGGTACTTCATGAAGCCCAAAAAGTGACCAAAGTCGATGTGGAAGTATCGTCCTTGCTTTGTAATCTACAAAAAGCAGTGCCATCAATACTCATTTCCCAGGAGCACCAAACCATAATGTTGTCGTTGTGTCGATCGCCAATGCCCAACATATACGTGGCAACGCAGTACCCCGCGCATGATCGCAAGAAGAGATCCACGGCAACGCGGTGGCTCCGCGGGTCCCCGTTGTTGGCGGCAATCCAGTCGGAAAAACTCACGTCGTTGAACGCACCAAAAATCCCCCCCAGAGCGCCGCCACGCTTGTGCACGGCAGCAGTCGTGACTGCGTGCAGAACGACTTGGAGCATGCCTGTCATCGGGCCAGTCGAGACGCACTTGTATGGTTCCATGGCCAAGTCTTTTCCATCTTCACGCCACATTTCGTCCATGAGGCGGATCAACTGCAGGGTCAAACAATCTTGTCGAACGTCGTCGCCTGCCTTGAAGATGATGACGATTGGGTCACCGCCTTCTTCAGCGTTCTCAAACTCAAGCCAAAGTGGAAGCTTTGCCGACGTCATAATCTTGCACTTCTTGACGACCATTTTGCCCACTTCGACGCGAGGATCGAGGGGCAATTGATACGACGACGGAAGCGATTGGTTCAATATCGCCAACTTTTCGCGTAATAGCGTTTTCAATTCATCTTTGGTTTTGCCTTGGTGGGCCCACGCCTTGACTTGTTGGCAGATTTGCTCGAATTCGCCCTTCTCGGAAAACAATTTGTCTTGTAGCTCGAGGATCACCCGCATCTTTTGAGAGCACACATCAACGTACGCATTCAAGAGGAGGCCGTAGCGTTCTCGGTACTGGTTGTTGTACGATTCGACTTTCATGCCCCAGAACAAATCAAATCCAATTTGATTCGGGTTTTCAATCGCGCGGCGCATCAACAGTTTGGCCAAGTGCGACACGTGGTGGTTTTCATACTTGAGAGCTTGCACCAGCTGTGGAAGGAAATAGCTAAAGGTCGAGTCGGCCATTTCACCCAGTCGACAGACAGCGAACTCTCGCACGCGTTCGTGCGAAAATTGCTTGTCTAGGAGGTCAATGTACGCTGCGGGATGGCGCGGCTTGGCCCATTGGGGCAAAAGCTCCAGCATTTCGTTCACTTCGACGGCGCTGCGCCAATTGACACACGACAGGACATGTCGAAGGGCTTCAAAAGAATCCACAAACTGCAGGCGGTGACGCCACATTATGGCTTTCTGAAATTCGCTCAACTGAAAGAGCGGGTCCCGCGTGATGACTGAGCGCAGTTCTGCGATCGACTCGGACGCATTGCCATTCGCGACAACCTTGATCGCGAGCATCCACTCTTCACGTTCCTGCCGTGTTGCCGCGCACATGACATACTCGCGGGAGCTTTCGGCCGATTTGACCTTGAAAACCCAGGTGCTCTGCTCCTTTCGTGTGCCCTTGTTGACAGCAAACGTCGTGTACTTGGCATTGAGCTCATCCGCGGCGGTCACGACGGCCCCCACGAGCGAAATCGCTCCCTTGTGTGGCGCATTCGGACCGTCCGAGTAGTAGAGCGATCCGTAAAGCTGGCTCAAGACACACCATCGGGGTTGCCAGTTTGTGAACGTGTGGAACTTGCCTGTTTTCTTGAGCCAGCCTTCTTTAACGACCGATTCATTGCGCAGCGCGGGGGGTGTGGGTTGGTTCGTCCAGTCAAACTTGACATTTTTCCCAAACGAGTGCAGCACAAAGTGGGCCAGGGGTTGGTCGGGAAACACGACGTGGGGCACGGGGCCGTGGCGCGAGTGATGCAAGCTGTCCCACATTTGGACGTACTGGTCGCCTTGCTCCAACAACCCCTCAACGTCAAACACGTTGATGCCCGCCGTCAAAATGTGTTCGTCTTGCCGAGACCCCATCAGCGTGATCACGATTCGCGTAGACCGCGGCGCCTCGCTCACGCACATTGAGCTTTGGTACAATGTCGGCTCGGTCCAGATGGCAGCCAGTGTGTCGGTGCCTGGGACGGCCTTGAGGGCTACTTCGGCCGTGTCCCCGACGACTTCGAGCAATTGACCGCCGTCGTATAATTCCACGCGAACAAATGCCGTTTGGCACGTCAGAGGACGCCGCTCGACACTGACATCGTGGGCCGACCGCTTCCAGCAGACAGTGTACCGCGGGATGTTGAGCACGCGGAGGATGCTGAAGCTCAGAGACGCCGTCGTGAGCGCGCCAGACTGACCATAGTTGGCAGGCTTGTTGGGCGACGAAGCAGGGGCATGCCAATCTGTGCCAAGGGTGGTGATAGCCATGTCTAATGTGCGGGCACTGAGCGAGTCAATGAGGTACCCTTGATAGGATGGCGGCGCGCTGGTGCTCAGGCGCGTAGCTTCTTCGATGGCGGACTCATGGACCAGCGTAAGACAGAGTGTCTTGCGTGTGAGGAGACACTCACGCACGTGTTGGTACTTGCCGAGTTCTTGGTGCCGATCAATCATATAGTCGCGAAAACCCGTAAATTTTAGCACGTATTGCTTGGGGTCGTACGGATGCAGGGGCACGGCATTGTACATGTTGTCGTAGCATTCAAACACGTGGGCAACGGTGTCTTCGACACTTGAGGATGGCAACAGTACCATGCGCACTTCGTTCGGTCCTGATGCGCTCACTTCCGCCAGCTGCAACATACGGCGGTAGACAATGTTGACCGAGTGGAACGGCACGGAATTGCAGAGGAATTTCACCCACATGTCGTAGTCGCTCTCGTTTTCGGCTTGAATCATCCACGTACGGTTGGTCGTGACGAGATCAATACCCCATGTCACGGCCGCGCCTTTGATTACCGTGGGCTGAATCGACGAAACAGCTTCCAAGTCGATCTTGCCCTTCATGAGCGACTCCTTCTCTGCTGGCGACAAGGACACGCCATTTTTCTCGGGTTTCTTCTTGTAGTAGCACAATGAACGGTTTTCAAGCTCCATGTATCGCCTTTTCAACGACTTGTTGGTTTCGCCGCGCTTTCGTAGCCACCCTCCAACTGACAGAAGCGGAGCTTCGGAGGACGTCGCCGACGTTTCGTCGATCATGAGCAAGTCCATGGGAAGTCGCGCAACCGCTTTGATCGTGCCTTTGTCGAGAGAGTTCGAGTGCGCAATCCAATCGTCGTTTTCGAGCCTGTATTCGGGTGTGCTCGCCCGGATTTCAAGCGTTGCGGGCGAAATGTGCTCGTGGACCGTCTTGAGGATCTCGCCGATGGATTGCCGCAACGCCAGGCTTTCCTTCGAGTGCACCAAACCTTGCACGGGTTTCCATCGCGCACCTTGTTCCGTCGCCGCCGCCGACCCGTGGTGTGCATACGGGTTGAGGGAATTGAACGACGGGACAGGGATGGCTTTCACCTCTTCTGGCGATGACATGGACGGAGCCGATGGAAGGCTCATGCTTCCACGGGAGAACGTCCCTGAGAGCGAGAGAAAGCTCCCGTTGCGGCGAGCAGACATGATGTCGGGTGGTGGAGTGTGGATCATGCAGGTCTGTAACGGCCGAGTGAAAGTTGCATTCCTGTTGCCCACACAATCATGGGATCTCGTCCTGCCGTTTCAAAACTGGCGGCGTTTGGCAGTGTTGACCGCGCCATCCATGGAACTCGCCGTGACCACTCAAACATAGCGGCGCGGACAAAGGAAATGCGCGGGACTGCCGCCGATGCCGCGCGCCTGTCTTTGCTTGAGGTCCAATTTCGCTGTTGGATTGCAGAATGCGATCGTTCTGTGGTTTGGGCCAATCACAGTGATGCGCGCCACGGATTTGGATATGTCCGGTCAACATAGCCTTGTATGTCGTTTTTCTGCAAATTTGTCTAATTTGACTGAAACGGGTTGCTCATCCATCAGATGGGTGAAAAAATCCGAAATGTTTTGAAACTTTCCACGGGCCAACGCCTTGACTTGGGTTTTGTATATCTGCAGACGACCGGCAATAAAATATTGGGCTCGCTGGATTTCGTCAATCGAAAACGGCCAGCGTGCGAACGTTGGCAGCACGGCACATCCTTCTCACATGGGTGAGAACACCTTTGGCGGCAGCGCCGCCGATGCTGGGAAGTCCTCCATCGACTCGACGATGAGGCGTGCTCATGGCGTACTCATGTAGCCCATAGTCACATCCACCCTGCATTTGGGACCATCTGGCACACCGTACACAGAACATGTCCTCCCCCCGTTGATCCGCCACTATTGCGTCGATCGGCTCACGCAACCGGCGCCTCAACCTTCTCCGCGCGCCATGATGCATTAGCACAGACACTTCTGCATGGAGACGTATCCTCGGTCGATGCGTGTTGCCTTCCCATATCAATCCATGCGTCTCGCATCGCGACAGCGTTCGTCCACATTCTCGACCACCAGGGATTTCCTTCTTGACATGCGCTCGTCATTCATCCGGATAACGGAATCCGATGGCCTAAGCGCACGCCTTTCCAACACTTGGGTTTTCTATGCCGGCGAGGCACTCACGCGCAGGTCGTGCGGTCGAACATCTGAGGGATTGTATCCGGATATCCGGATAGATTAACCTTGACTTGAGAATGGGGGGAAAGAAACCAGAGTTCAAAAACCAAAGAGGGCGTCGTCGTATCCGGACGATTGTCTGCACGAAGGTTCATTTTCGTACCTCGCACTCACCGCGCGGATGTCGACGTCCATGGAGGACCAATGGGCTGGCCGCATGTCATCTGCGTACGACGAGCACTCGTTCTCGATGGTTGAACGTCCGTCGAGAGTCTCCCGCGGCATTATTACCCCAGACTTCCATGACGTGAACCCGTACGCCCACTACGGGACCACACAGACGATGACCGGCGCCTCGGCACGATGGCAGCCCATGCAGGGTATTGTGCACTCGAAGGAAAGCATGGCGTTGCGGAGTGCGATCGGGTCGATTTTGAACCAAGTCTATGAACACACGTCCGCGGAAACGTTGGAAATCCGCGCCAACACGCCTCAGTATCGCTTGGAAAAAGGTGATTGGGTCATGCACAACGCGCAAACTGCCAACCTCGAGGTTCCAATCAAGACGGTCGCGCGCGTGCCGCTGAATCTGCTCGACATGTCGCGCGCGACGACCTCCAACACAACCAACTGCGCCAAGAGCATGGCCCACGCGGGGTACATGTGGAAGCGCGGCGAGTCCCAGGGCTCGGCCATGCAGCGTCGGTACATGGTGCTCAAGGACAAAGTCATGCGATACTACCAAAAGCCCCCCGAGGAATCGGGCGGTTTCTTTGGCGGGAAGGCCAAAGTGAAGGGCGAGATCAAACTCGACGACGTCTCGCTCGTCCGGCCGGCGTCGGGCGACACGACGAACCGCGTGATAGAACTTGTCACGTCCGATCGCACGTGGGTGCTCCAGACCGAGAGCGAGGCCGACTACGAGGAATGGGTCCGTGTGCTCTGCCACACAGTCAAGTTCCAGTGCGTCGACATCATCTTCCGCCGCATGCTGCAGCTCGCCGAGGTTGACGCGTCCGGCGCGAACGAAGTCCGCTTGGTCATGCTACCCTCGTACACGATCAAGGAAACGGTCGCGCACATCTTTGACTGCTACAACAACATGCTCGAAGCCGTGCCACTGCACCCGTACGACCCGAACGAATACGTGCTCAAGGTGACAGGGTACCGCGACTACATGATTGAGCAAAAGCAACCCGTCGGCCGGTACAAGCACGTCCGCGAATGCATTCTCACGAAAAAGACGCTCTGCCTCACGCTCGTGCACAAGTCCAAAATCGAAGAAGCGTGCGACCAGGTCGACGACTCGATCTACCGGACGTACACGAGCTCGAGCAACCCAGGGTCGCGGTCGGGGAAGCGTCGGTCGAGCTGGAACCGCACAACGATGGAATTCGAGGCCTTGGACGACGCCGACACCAACTCGATGCTGCTCCCGAGCGCGCAGTGCATGGACACGCTGCGTTTCTGCATCAACCGCGTCGTCCACGTCCCGCGGTACACGACCCACGTCAAGCGCACAGCGCACGAAAAGGGCGTCGAGCACCGCCGCCTCCACTATGCCAACTGCGTCGTCACACTCGAAGTCGTCCATGCGGGCGAGCGCCTCGAACTGCTTGGCGAGACGGCCGACATCCGCCTCAAAAGCCTCCCCGCCGACCCGACTCACAACAATGGCGAGACGGGCTTGATTGGCGTGTGGATGACCCCGCGCTGGTTTAGCACGACGCTCAAGGTGTGCCAGATCCCGCGCGCCGCCCGCGTCGTCTTTACGCTCTACGGCGTGAGCTCAACCAACCAAACGGAGGAACGCGAACGGCTCTTGACGACCGGCTGGAACATCTTTGACGTTGACGGGCTGCTCGAAACGGGCGAGCATTACGTCCAATTCTTGGACAACACGCACAAGTGCATCACGGGCGCCGTGCCGCACGTGATCCACCCCGACCAGCCATTCATCCAGGTACATCACTGACTCGCGGCTTTCCTCGTCGTGATGACCACAATTGTCGTAGTTTGCCGCTGTGACGGAAAACACGCACCAGCTAATCGAGTTTGACTGGGACATGAACAACCAATCTGCGATCGTGCTCGACGACGACTACGAACGCTGGTCGCCGCGCAGCCCGCTCTTGGACCGCGCCGGGTGGCTAAAAAAGACGGGCAAGAACCACAAGACGACAACATGGAAGGCGCGGTGGTTTGCCCTCGACCAGCGCGCCCGGACGCTCACGTACCGGGAGACGCCCAAGGCACCGGCGCTCCAAGTGATCCAACTCGCGGGCGCGGTCGTCACGTACGAAGACCAACTCAACAAAGTCATCACGGACAAGCTGACGGCCACGACGCGCCGCGAGATTCAGACGTGGGTGTTCAAGCTCCGGCCGGCCAACGGCGCGCGTGACTTTATATTGTCGGCCGACACGTCGCAGGAGCGCGAGGCATGGATCAACGCGCTTCAGTTGATCGCGTCGCCCGAGTGGGCCACGGACAAGAGCCTGCCGTCGCGGACGCTCTCGTCGACCCACTCGCGCTCGGGCAACCGCGTGCTGCACTACCTCCGGGACCTCGTCCAAAACGACCCACTCTACCGGCTCAGCGCGTTTGAAAAGTCCGTCATGTGGGAGAACCGCCGCGAGTTGATGGATTGCTTTGAAGCGCTCCCGCGCGTGCTCACGTGTGTCAACTGGCTCAACCCGCGCGAAGTCGAAGAGGTCTCTGGCTTGCTGCACAGCTGGGCGGCGCCGAGCCACCCCGCGGGGTACATTTCGCTCCTCGACAAGGAGTTTGCCAACGAAATCGTGCGCGAATTCGCGACCAACAAGTTGAGTTTGATGGCCGACACGACGTTCAGTTATTTCTTGCCTCAACTCGTCCAAGCGCTCAAGTATGAAAACCATCACGTCTCGCCTCTGGCCAAGCTGCTCATCCAACGCGCGATTCAAAACCCCAACCAAATCGGGTTTGACCTCTTTTGGTGCATGAAGGTTGAGACGTACAACGACCAATTCAAGGAACGCTACGGCCTTCTCCTCAACACATACGTCGACGTGTGCTCGCACAAGATGAAGTCGATTCTCGAAATCCAAGACGTGCTCTTTTCGGAAAAGGGTGAATTCGAGCAAATCTGCCAGGAAATCAAGCATCATGCGCACAAAGGCGCGACAAAGGACGACCTGAAGAAGGCCCTCCGCGCGCGTTTGACCGAATTGAACAAGACGCTGCCCAATTCGTACCAATTGCCCATCGATCCGCGAGTTGAAGTCGGGAAAATCATTGTCCACAAGTGCAAAGTCATGAGTTCGGCCAAGTTGCCGCTCTGGCTCGAATTTGAAAACTCAGAAGAAGGCGGCGATCCGATCGTGATTATCTTCAAGGCCGGCGACGACGTTCGACAGGATTGCCTGACGCTCCAGTTGATCCGCCTCATGGATGAAATGTGGCGTGAAGAAGACAAGGATCTCGCGATGGAGCCGTATCGGTGCGTCTCGACCGGCCCCATGACGGGCATGCTCCAAGTGGTCTTGAACGCAGTCACGACCAAGGTCATTCACACCCGCGCCGGGGCGGGGAATTTATTCACCAAGGCCACGGGCACGTTCAACAAGGATTGCTTTGTGGACTGGATCAAGGAAAACAACCCGCGCGACAACACGGCCAAGGCGGCCGGAGACCTCTTTCTGCGCTCGTGCGCCGGCTATTGCGTCGCGACGTACGTCTTGGGCATAGGCGATCGTCACAGTGACAACATTATGGTACGAAACGCTTGCGTGGATTGATCATATTGCTCACATCTCGATAGGTGACGCAACAAGGGCGCTACTTTCACATTGACTTTGGGCATTTCTTGGGCTACATCAAGTACCAGCCCGTGGCGGGGGTCGCGTGGAAGCGCGAGACGACGCCGTTTGTGTTTACGCCGGCCATGGCCGAAGTGTTTGCGTCGACGTCCAAGCTGACCAAGAACAACGAGTTTGAGCGCTTTGCGCAAACGAGTTGCGAGGCGTTCAACGTCGTCCGCAAGCACATGCATCTGCTCGTCTCGCTCTTCTTGCTCATGATTCCGGCCGACATGCCCGAGCTGCAGCAAGCCCAGGACGTCAACTACGTCGTCGCGTCCCTCTACCCCAAGATGTCGCGCGACGAAGCGTTTGCGCTTTTCAACGAATTGATTGCCAAGTGTCTCAATGACAAGTGGAAATCCATCGACGACTTGTTCCATGCGCTCAAGCATTAATAACTTATAACCCTGCTAACAATTTCGTCCATCAATTGTCTCTTGTCGCCAACAACACTGGCTACTTCATTCCATGAATGTCGAACCTCTGTACTTTCAACTACAGGTCGGGAATCCCTACTTTCTTCGGTATTTGATTTCCCAGCGAAGTCGCTTTTAAAGTTAGCATTTGGAAAACCTTATCCTGATATCGTGGACTTGTGCAGATTCGGTTCGCCAACACGAAATGCGTTTGAACGCCAAGTGGATGCGATACAGATCAATGTTACGAAATAAAATTATTCTACGATGGACATGTATATCTCCATCTTTATCTGTGCTTGATGAGGTGGAATGTGTTATCAAGCCGCTTCATCGTGTTGTTCATGCACTGGTTGCACAACTCGGCGAAGAAGTTGGCCGCTTCGTCGTCTGGCTTCTCTTGCGCAGAAACTTGAACAATGTAGTTGATGTCGTCGCGGTGACGCAACTCGGGCATGTCGGCGGGAATCATCAACAAAAGAAGAGAGACGAGCAAATGCATGTGCTTGCGGACGACGTTGAAGGCTTCCCCGCACATCTTCTGGAAACGAGGGTATTCGTCACGGCCATCGGGGTTGACAGGCTTGAAGACGTAGCGCATTTCAGGCGTGAACACGAATGGCGTCTGCTCGCGCTTGATACCATACTACAACAAGCGAACAGTAAATACAAATGCACCATTTTATCTTGCTCGTACCTGGTACTTCATGAAGCCCAAAAAGTGACCGAAATCGATGTGGAAGTAACGCCCTTGTTTGGTAATCTAGACACAGCGTTAAACGCGTCACAGAAATATACCATGCCTCGACTTACCATAATGTTGTCGTTGTGGCGATCGCCAATACCCAAAACATACGTGGCAACACAATACCCGGCGCACGAACGCAAAAATAAATCAACAGCCGTCTTGTAGCTGCGAGGATCGCCGTTGTTGGCACCAATCCAGCTTGCGAAACTGGTGTCATCAAAGGCGCCAATGACCCCACCGCCGCGTTTGTGAATAGCGGCCGTGGTCACAGATTGAAGCACAACTTGGACGATACCAGTCATGGGACCCGTTGAGACGCACTTATACGGTTCCATGGCCAAATCTTTACCATCATCACGCCACATTTCGTCCATGAGGCGAATCAGTTGCAGCGTCAAGCAATCCTGTCGGACGTCATCCCCGGCCTTGAAAATAATCACAACCGGATCACCCCCCTCTTCAGCGTTCTCAAATTCGAGCCAGAGCGGCAACTTGGCAGAACTCATGATTTTGCACTTGTGGACAAGGATCTTGCCGACTTCAACACGAGGATCGATGGGCAATTGGTACGACGTGGGCAGGGTTTCATTCAATTTGGCCAATTGTTCGCGCATTGCGGCCTTGATTTCATCCTTGCCCTTCCCTTGGTGGTGCAAGTGTTTGACCAATTGACAGATTTCTTCAAAAGCACCGCCTTCCGAAAACAACTTGTCTTGCAACTCCAAAATCGATCGCATCTTGCGCGAGCACACGTCCACGTACGTGTTCAAGAGCAAGCCAAATCGTTCCTTGTATTGCTCGTTGTACGATTCGACCTTCATGCTCCAAAACAAATCAAACCCAATTTGGTTGGGGTTTTCAATGGCACGCTTGATCAAATGCTTGGCCAACGGCGACACGTGGTGGTTTTCGTACTTGAGGGCTTGGACCAACTGAGGCAAGAAATAACTGAACGTCGTGTCGGCCATTTCACTCAACTTTTGGACTGCAAATTCGCGCACGGCCTCGTTGGCAAATTCCATGTCGAGCAAGCGAATGTAGGCAGCGGGATGGCTCGCCGAGTTCCATTGCGGCAAGAGGGCAACGATTTCATCCACTTCTCTCGAGTTGCTCCAGTTCACGCACGTCAAAATACGAGGCAACGCATCAAATTCGTTTTTGAAGTGGTGGCGGTTCTTCCACATGATGGCCTTTTCGTACGAGCTCAACCGGTACAACGGATCACGGGAGATGATGGTTCGCAATTCGTCCAACGCACGGACGTTGTTGCCATCGAAGCTTGAGTTGCTCGTGACGGACGAGGCACGCTGGGTCAAGAAGACTGAGGATTGGGGTTGTGTAAAGGCGTGCAACATGGATGGGCGAGGTTGGGAATCGTACATGGACATGGAGGCCATGTCACTCTCCATCTGGTTGTCTTCTTCGTCCGAGAAAGTTTCCCCGCGGGCGACCATGCCGATAGCAGTCATCCACTCTTCGCGCTCTTGCTTGGTGCTCGCGCACATGACAAATTCACGCTTGCTGTCCACCCCACGCAGCTTGAAGACCCACGTTTGTTGTTCCTTCTTTGTACTCTTGGACGTGACACTGATTGTGAATTTCGAGTTGAGCTCGTCCGCGGCCCAGACAGTCGCACCCAGAATGTTGATGGTTTTCTTCAGCGGCATGCCTACGTCTTCGGCGTACGACAATGACGTCGTCTTTTGGTTCAAGCTGAACCAGCGCTTTTGCCACTGCGTCAACGTGTAACTCCTTCCCGTCTTCTTCAACCACCCTGACTTTTCAAGCGTGACGCTGCGCATTGTGTTCTTCTTCGTCTTGCCTTCCCAGCCGTTGCCCAACGACCAGTCAAAGGCAATATCTGTATGGTACGACGACAAGCTGATCTACGAGGCATGATGATACTATAAGGTAAACCCGATCAAAGGAGACGTACGTGGATCAACGATCGATGGGTGTCGACGATGTGGGGCACCGAACCATAGTGGCAGTGGTGCAAGTTGTCAATCATTTGAATGTATTGGTCGCCTTGGGAGATGAAGCCTTCGACATCAAACACATTGAGACCCGTGGTGAGAATACGTTCGCGGTCCGAGCCATCACTGTTGTTCGAGACCGACCCGCCTTGGTTGATGCGGACGCCATAAAACGTAAAGACCAAACGCGCCGAGCGAGGGATTTCATTGAGCCGCGTCTTTGTGCGGTACCATCTCGGTTCGGTCCAGAGCGCAATCAAGCCATCGTCCATTTGAGCCTTCATTTTGACGTCCGTGGTTTCGATAGGCTCTTCAATCAGCTTGCCGCCATTGTACAACTCGACAACGACGATGCCGTTCGAAAACAAAAGCGGACGGTTCTCGACACCCATTTCATGTGCGTCGCGCTTCAAATGGGTCGTGTACCGAGGAATATTGAGCACACGGTTGATGCAGAAACGCAGCGGTTCGTGGTAGTGGCAGCTCTTGCCGACATTGTGGTTGATATCTTGATTGTCCACCATCCCTTGGTTCCATTCACCACCCAAGGTCGTAAAATTCAAATTCGATCGCGAGCCTTTCGAGGACATGGTGCATAATTTTTCGTTGTACAACAGGTCTTGCGACGCGCTGAGGTTCTTCATGAGCTCAGGGCCGTCGATCTTGGATCGATGGACAAGCGTCAAGCACAACGTCTTCTTTGTGAGGAGGCATTCGCGCACGTGCTGGTAGTTGCTCACTTCGCGCGTGGGGTCAATCATGTAATCACGGAAGCCCGTCAACTTGAGTACATAGTCCTTGGGGTCGTACGGATGCAGCGGCACGGCAGTCAACATGTTGTGGTAGCATTCAAACACATGCTCGACGGTTTCGGCCACGGTGTAGGAGGGAAGGAGGACCAAACGCACTTCGTTGGCGGCGCTGGCGCTCACTTCGGCCAGCTGCAACATTCGGCGGTAAATGATGTTCACAGAGTGGAACGGGACCGACCGGCAGACTGCTTCAACCCACTTCTGGTATTCCTGTTCGCTTTCGGCGGCTAAAATCCATGTCCGGCTGGTCGTGACCAATTCAAACCCCCACGCGACGCTTTGATCGGCATGGGGCTGCACCGCAGAGATGTCGTGCAAGTTGATAACACCTGTGACGAGTGACGCCTTGTCGTTCGCGCCAAGCATTTGACCATTCTTGATGGGTTCTTTGCGATAATACGAGAGTTTCTTGTCTTCCAAGTCGAAGAAGCGCTTCTTGAACGCGCGGTTCGTCTCGCCACGCTTTTTCAGGAACCCCATGATGGACTGCGGTTCCATGAGGCCGCCAGCAGCCGCATTAGGGTCGACCGTCAACAAGCTCATGGGCAATCGAGCGACGGATTTGAGGGTCGCAGGGAGTACGTTCTTGCTGTTCTTGTGGGCAATCCAATCATCGCTTTCGAGGCGGTACTCGGGTGTGTTGGCGCGAATTTCGAGCTTCTCTGTCGAAACTTCTTCGTGAACCTGCTTCAGGATCGAACCGATCGATTGGCGCAGCGCCAGACTCTCCTTGGAGTGCACGAGGTGACGGACAGGCTGCCATCGGCCGGACGAGCCATTTTCTTGCGGTTGTTGTTGCCCTGCAATCTTATTGTGGCCGTAGTGGGCAAATGGGTTCAGGTCGTTGAACGACGGCAATTTCCCCGATTGCGCCATCGACTGAATGTCCAAGCCGTCGTACGTAGCGGGGGCGGCAGACCTCATGACGGAACTTTAAGCGCGGGGATGTGTGAGCGCTTCCAGTTATTCCCACTTGTGGCGATCGCCTGACGAGCTCCTCCGTGCAAAACTTTATTATAATCCAGGTGGAAATTGTATTTTATTTTATAGACCGTCATACCCAGCTTGGGCAGAGACATTTTTTTAATTTTTTCGACGACTGACTTTCTAGATGGCAAAAAATACAGATTATCCGGAAGGGGTCGAACTCACATTGGCTCGCGATTTGTATGGTCGACCCCCAAAATCCGGATAAGTCGACCGACGGGTGGAATTTTGGCGCAATTCCCCCTGAACACCATGGCCTCTACCACAACTGCCAAGAACTCTCTGCCAGCACCATGAATGAGGACGAGAAGGGCCGAAATGCACCTCAGTATTTACGCATGCTGTTTTGTACCGCGGAACGGCCCATTCCTTTGGCCTCGACGAGTCAGAATCAAGGTTCGAGAAAATTCGGCACCATGGCGGTCGCCGTCTCCATCGTCCGATCAAAAGGCTTCTTGCATGCAGGGTCTAGATTTCATGCGATGCAATGTCATGGTGTGCGCAGCTTGAAAACTGGTGGTCCTCATTAGAGAGAAGGCGCGCGGCGGTGTCGGCGGCACGCGCACATCTTCTCGTCCCACAAAGGTGCACTTGGATCGCAAGATTGTAATAAAACCCACACGGCGTTTTATGCCGCCGGCTCGTTTGGTGGGTGGCATTGTTGAAGTTTAGACCGTGTTTGAAGTAAAACCATCGACATGGCTAGTTAAAAAGGAACATACCCACGACACCGTGGTAGTATACGCACAAAACGACTTCTACCGCCAATTCTTACGCCTCCCTCGTCCTCGAAGGTGTTCTGTGTTATCACTTCTGGTTCTTGGATAAGATTTCAATTGCCAAAGTATCGCTCAATAGAACATGCCATTTTCCTGGTATATATGACCATTCCAAAGTTATACATAAGGCAAGTTGGTCGTGAATGGATGGATATACAGTAGTTTATTCGACATTATTGTTGTTCAATAAACCACTCCGTGACGCTCCGCGTCAGACTAAAACGCATTTCTCGACCCGCCGACGGGCTGTTTCATTGGAAGAACCCATGGACATCCACCCGCGACTCCAGGACGCCGACGGGGGCAACGCATGTCTCCCACCGCACACTGCAACAACCAACCCCTGGAACAAGAAGCATGCACGTGTGTTTTCTTGCTGACTCGGTTGTTGGGGCGATCCCTGTCGATATCTTTCAGCCGGTGCAAGGGATTTCCACATGGTTCACCAGCTGAATACAATAATCAAGCATTCATTGCCAGACACGCAAAAGAGAAGACAGTGCATCATGCCGCGTCCTCGAGCCCGCCCTCGCGGCATTTCTTCTTTTGCTTGACGTGTGAGCTGGCTCGTGCACTCTTGCCGCTGTCATGTTCGGAGATGCTTGTTTGCCTTGTTTTGTTCTGAGCGACAGGCCAGAGCGCAAGGCTCAGCAAAGATTCACTCGCTGAAACCTTCTGTATCCGGAAAATCCAATTTTTAAAATAATATATCGAAATCGAATCCACAGACAGGGCATGAAATAAAAACAAAATTGTATGGGGCACTATCGCGCATCCGGATAATTGCCATCTTGACCCGCATAATTTCCCCATTGCGCTTGGTCCCCATCGCCTCCTTCTCCGCGAAGACACCAAGACGCACGACGATGGTGGCGACAGCAACGATGGAAGCGGCACACTTACTTGTTCCCACGACGGAAGAGCTGAACCCATACGGCCTCAGCTGGGATGCTCTCTTTGAGAACGAGTTGCAAGAAGAAGACAACAACGCTGACGCGGCACCGCCGACATGGCACCCCGTGCCCGGGCTCATTCATTCCAAGGAGAGCGTTCGTCTCCGCGAAGCCATCTCGACAGTGCTCCAGGATGTGTGCGTCGGAACGTCTCCCGAGGAACTCGAACTTCGCGCGACGGCCCCCGAGTACCGCTTGGAGGAAGGGGATTGGGCGACACACGACCATTTCGACAACACGACGGCCGTCTCCCACGACACGAACGACTCGTTGGGTGGTGTGACCATGGCGGTCATCAAAACCGTCGCGCGCCTTCCCGCCGACCTCCTCGTCGAAGATCCATCGAGCAACAACGCGGCCGCCGCGAACCACGACGCCCCGGCCGTGCGTGGGTGGTTGAAAAAGCGCGGGGTCGGGAACGTCGCACTCAAGAGCCGGTTCATGCAGTTGGAAGGCAACGTGATCGCGTACTATGGCAAGGAACCGAGCCCGAAATTGTCGACCGCCGACCGCGTCAAGCACCAGAAGGGCCTGATCGAATTGGACAAACTCACGTCGCTGCAGCCTTGTGGCGAGAAGGACCTCTGGTGGGCCCTTGAGTTGGTCACGACGAACCGGATTTGGGTGCTCCAGGCCGAGTCCGAGACGGAGTACATGAAATGGGTCACGGCGCTCTGCCACACGGTCTCGTTCCAAGTGATCAACCAACAGTACCGGCGCATGCTCTGTCTCCAAGAAGTCCGCGCGACCGCCAAGACGGACGTCCGCATGAACCTCCCGCGCACGTTCACGGTGCAGGAAACCGTGGATCATATTTTCTCGTGCTACGAACACGCGCTGAACGCGCCGCCGCTCAAGCCGTACACAAAGTCCGACTATGTGCTCAAGCTCACGGGCTTCAAGGACTATTTGGTGGACCCGTCGCGCCTCATTTTGGACTACCAATATGTGCGTGAGTGTCTCTTGACCAAGAAGACGCTGCGGCTCTCGCTCGTGCCCAAGGCCGCGATCCACGCGATGCTCTCGCCCCACGTGCGCAAGAGCAGCAGCATCGGCAGCATGCACGGCTCGAAGAGTTCCAACCGTCTCTCGTCCATCGTCGCGGCCATGAACGCGTCGTCGCGCGGCGGCGGTGTCCCTGTCACGTCGACCTCGGACGACAACAACCAGCAGGTGCTCGACGACGTGGACGACGGCGAGAGCGACGAGGCGGCGACGGCCGCCGCCTCGATGGCCGCCATGTCGCTCATTGCCAAGAGCTGCAACCTGAACGAACCGCTGCGGTTCTGCGTCCACCGCGCGCTGCACGTGCCCAACCATACGTCGCAGATTAAGCGCACGTCGCACGACGTGTCGATCGAGACGACGCCGCTCGTCTACTCGAACGTGGTCGTGCGCGCGCAGATGTTTGACGGCGGCGAGCCACTCGAAGATTGGGCCGAGACTGTTGACACCAAATTGCAGCCGATGGCAAAGACCGACCAACCGACGCTGCACACGGCCGTGTGGGACCAGCCGACGTGGTTCCGCTCCAAAATGAAGGTCCGAGACATTCCGCGTAGCGCGCGGCTGGTCGTGACAATGTTTGGCGCCAAGAAGGACAGCGCGGGCCGCGTGAGCCCCGACGAGCGCGAATGCATCGGCACGACGGCCGTCAACTTGTTTGACGTGGATGGGCTGCTTGTTCAGGGGGACACGTACGTCCAGCTGCTCTCAAACGTGTACAAGTGTGTGACTGGCCCCGTCCCGCACATTGTCGACCCGGCCAAACCGTATTTGCAGGTACGTTGTCGTCGCCATGTGGATGCTGAGAGTGAGAGGCTAGATGGCGTGGAAGCGTTTCCCGACCGAAGTCAAGTTTGAAGTCGGCGAAGGCGTGGTCGACGCGGCCGAAGTGGAAGACGACGACGATCCGTCGAGTCCCAAGGCCATTGCGATCGACAAGAAGGGGTGGCTCAAGAAACTGGGCCAACAAGGCACCATGTCCAAGTGGCGCGACCGGTGGTTCTCGCTTGACCAAGCCAAAGCAACGCTCAGTTATGCCGAGAGCCCCAAATCCACGTCGACCAAACAGATTCCGCTCGTGGGCGCGACGGTCTTGATTGCCGACCAGCTCAACGAAGCGTACACAACCTATGCCGTTAACAAGAACACGCGTCGCCAGGTTCAAACGTGGGGCTTCAAGCTCAAACCGGCCAACAAGAGCCGCATCTACTTGATGAGCGCCGAGACAAAACAAGAGCGCGAAGAGTGGATGGCGGCCATCCGCGCGGTCGCGTACGAAGCCATCGAGTTCCCCAACGACAACATCGAGGCATCATTGATGACACGGCCAAGCGGCCTCGTCGGCTCGATGTTTTCGACGACGTCGTCGGTCGTGTCGGAGGCGGCCGAAATGTCGATGACGCGGCCGAGTGATCTCTCGAGCGACGGCCTCTTGGATGAAATCAAGCTCCTCATGGCCCAAGACCCACTCGTGCGGCTCAACAAATTTCAAAAGCACGTGCTCTGGACGCACCGGCACTTGTTTATCGAGCAATTTGAGGCGCTCCCACGCATCCTCTCGTGCGTGAATTGGGTCGACCCCGTCGAAACCAAGGAAGCGCTGCACTTGATGCACCAGTGGGAACCGTCCAAGCACCCCGCAGGCTACCTCATGCTCCTTGACGCCGAGTTCCCGAACGACCAAGTGCGCAAGTTTGCCGTCGAGCGCCTCAACGAGATGGCCGACACAACGTACAGCTACTTTATTCCGCAGCTGGTCCAGGCACTCAAGTACGAGAACCACCATGCGTCGGCGCTCGCGCTCCAGCTGATTGAGCGCGGGCTGCGCAACCCCAACCAAATCGGATTTGATCTCTTTTGGGCCATGAAGGTCGAGGCCGAGAATGAGCAGTACCGCGAGCGGTACGGCACGCTCCTCAACACGTTTTTGGACGTCTCGTCGTCCAAGATGCGCGAGATTTTGCATCTCCAAGCGTCGCTCTTTGGCTCGACGGGCAAACTCGAAGCCATCTGCCAGTACGTCAAGCAGCTCAAAGCCACGACCCGCAAAGTGCTCGACGAGATCAAGGGCGAGATGCGCAAGAAACTTGACGAACTCAACGAGACGCTCCCGCCGTCGTTCCAACTCCCGATCGACCCGCGCGTCGAAGTTGGCAAACTCATCGTGAGCAAGTGCAAAGTCATGGGCTCGGCCAAGCTGCCTCTCTGGCTTGTCTTTGAAAACGCCGAGGTTGGCGGCGACCCCGTCGTCGTGATCTTCAAGTCGGGCGACGACGTGCGCCAGGATAGTTTGACGCTCCAGTTGATCCGCGTCATGGACGAACTGTGGCGCGCCGAAGGCATGGACCTTGCGATGGAGCCGTACAAGTGCGTGGCCACTGGCCCCATGACGGGCCTCTTGCAGGTCGTGCTGAATGCCGTCACAACCGCCGACATCCACAAGCGTGTGGGCAATTGGGGCGCCTTTGACGACACGAGTTTTTCCAACTGGATCACTGCCAACAACCAAGACAAAAAGAGCCATCGGAACGCTGTCGATTTGTTTCACCGGTCGTGCGCGGGCTATTGTGTTGCCACATGTGTCTTGGGCATTGGCGATCGCCACAACGACAACATCATGGTACGAGGCCCCGCAAGATCTCTCTCTTGACACGGGATGTAGATGACGCACGGCGGGCGGTATTTCCACATTGACTTTGGCCATTTCTTGGGCCATTTCAAATACCAAGTACGGGGCGTCGTGTGGAAGGGCGTTGTGCTCATGCAAATAATTTGTAGTTTGGCATCAAGCGGGAAAAGACGCCGTTTGTGTTTACGCCCGAGATGGCGCACGTGCTGGGCGGCCGCGAGTCGGCCGAGTTTGCGTCGTTTGTCAATACGTGCACGGAAGCGTTCAACATTGTCCGCAAGCACGTCTACCTCATGGTGACGCTCTTTTTGCTCATGATCCCCGCGGACATGCCGGAGTTGCGCGATCGAAAGGACATCAGCCACCTCGTCGAGGTCTGTCTCCTCAACATGTCCAACGAAGATGCGGCCAAGGCGTTCGAAGCCGCGATCGATTTTTGCTTGGGCAATCGCTTCAAGCGATGGGACAACTACCTGCATATCATTGCCCACAAATACTTGTAGATATAGTAGATCATTCAAATCCATGCATTCTCGTTGCTCTGTGGGCTCCATAATGGGACGTGTGAAGAAGGAATTTGGGGCAATCGTAAATTAATTGATAATTATACTTTACATGTCATCCATAAGTAGCACTTTGGCGCAGAGGAAGCGTGTTGGGCTCATAACCCAAAGGTCCTTGGATCGAAACCAAGAAGTGCTATTCCTTTTTCTCTTTTTTGGAAATTCTCATTGGATGAAACACTGTCATTTGGTGCGAGTTGATTGGCCCAACGTGGCAATGCATTGGAAGTGCAATTTCCTCAACCTGTTCTCTCAAGCAGCTCATGAGTCCAGGCAAAAGGGACTGAAACGATTGCCAGATCCCCTTCCCATGGGAGAGTTCATTGCCCTAGTTGACTGCCCCATGGCAGCTATCACCTTCAAGCACGACATTCAGCCAACAGAAGAGGCGGTCGATCGAGCACAGTAACGTTGCTATGTCGCAGCCAATTTGTACCATGGGGGTTCGATGGAGAGTACATAGTACGACAAGAGACTCAATACATCAGGTTCATAAATAGGAACGAGCGCGCAACTCATGCAATCGCGACAGGCTGCTGACGAACACTACTAAAGCACGACTCGTCCACGTTGGCGCGGCTCGTGAGTACTTCGAACAAAGACGTGAGCGACTTTCGCAGCGATGGAATGCGGAACCCCAGAGACGTGGGAGACGCATCGGGTGTGACGGCTTTTGCGCTCAACACCCCTTCGAGCTTGAGGCGTTCGCGTTCGTGGTCCGATGGCCTCATTGCCACTTGTTCCTTGAAATAATGGCGTTGCCAAGTAAATATGGCGCGGCCCCATTGGGTCCGAGCCTCGCCCGTGGGTCCACTCAGCTCGACAATCTCCTTGGGGGCGAGAGCGTACGTGCGGTCCTTCACAAGCACACGTTGCGCTTCGACGTAAAAGCTGAATGGGATGTTGTCGGTTCGCTTCACCGCCTTCACGTCGACCTTGCAGCCCGAGAGGCGAAATTCACCGACAAGACGTGCGCTGGGGTCGATGGAGGTGTAGAACCGCAGGAAGCCAAAGTCGAGGCGGCAAAAACACACCTGCGACTTGCTCGTGGTGCTGTGCTTGATCACGTAGCCTTCCATTTTGCGAATGCTTCAAAGGCGGCGGTCGCGAGACTCTAAGACGCCTCTTCTCTGGAAGAATACGAAGTGGTGTAACATCACGAAACGGAATGTTCAAGGAGGCGCGACACGCGACCAATCGCAAGTCTGGATTTCTCCATCCGGCAATTTGATTGGTTCGTCGATCGATATTTTAATCCTCGAACTTGTTACCGAAAGAACTTGATTTCACTATGATAGGCTGCGGAAAAGAATAAAACATCGTCCTGTCGCTTCGTTCGGCAGGATTGATGTCAGCTAAATTTCTGCCATAAAAAAAACATAACTAAGCTGAGTTCAAACTGGTAACCATATTAATGCATTTTAAACAGCACAAACTAGGTTTTATTTCAATAAGATATGGAAAGAGACGGTATGTAAAACATACCAAGCAGGGCTCGAAATGCATTTTGACGTCGCACCTTGAGGGTCGCATGTGCCGCACACTCCGGGAGTATCTGTCTCTGCATGGACTGGTGCGCGGCGCAACACACCTTGCATCTCATGCGAATCTCGCGATGGTGACTCCCAAGGATATGCAACCCCACTCACATCAAGAGAATGTGTATTGGCTCATTACAGGCGAGATCCCTAAGCATCGACGCTCGACGAGGAGGACCTAATGCTCATGGCTTCGATGCGTTCGCGGACGTCGGCGTCCACGGCTGCAGGTCCGACGTGCTTCTTGGGCTTCATCATGTCATTGCCAAAGGAGCTGCCTGTCCAAACAGCAGTCACGTCTTCTCCCTACACAGTTCATCTTCTATCCATGCACTTGACTCATCCTTGCCGTACCTGCAGCAATTCCCGCGCCATTGCTTGGCACGCCGCCAGCCCATCGTCGTGTTGCATCTCCGACTGCAGCCCGAGGATACACCGACAGAGCTGCTGGACGTCCGTGAGTGGCTTAGTCGGAAGGGTGGGCGCGGCGGGCGCCATGTCGACGAGGAACGAGTCGAGTGGGCAGTCGAGGCAGATGCACTTGACGACAATGTTCCAGTACACGTCCGGGTCGCGGGAATACCAGGCGGGAAGGAGGACGACGTCGCCATTGCCATTGCCACGCATCATGCAAGCATGGAGCTCGCTCCACGAGAGGTACGGGATCGGCGGCGACGGTGGCTGGTCGCGGAAGCGCACGCAGAAGTAGGGCTGGAACGGGGCATGGCACGCAAGACAAAAGGAGCGAAAGTGTTCGCGCAAGTCCGTCTCAGAGACGCGGTGGCCGCACGAGACGCAGTCGCTGAGGAGCGTGAGGCGGATGCCCCGCGCAAAGAGTTGGCCAAAGCGGTCGTGCATCTCGCGGCGCGGCCGCAGCGCCAGCGTTGCATTCTACGCATCCCCTTCAAAGACGACGATGATGTGGGTGACGACGCACCACTTGGAAAATATCTTCGACGCTGGCGAGGCCGCGGAGAAAGCTCACAGTCATGGGCCGGGGACACTCGACAAGACACTCGACGACGTCGTGGAACGGAAGGAGAAGCACGGATTTGCCGTCGATCGTTTCAAGCACGTCGTCTTGCTGGAGGCGGCAGCTCTCGTGTCTGCATATCGTTTCACGTTTTCCACCACTCGCCATCGACACGACATACCGCTGCTGAAAGCCCGAGATTTGGCACCCCTGCTTTTCGTTGAACGGATGCAAGCGAAGGCCGAGGGACCCGACGCCAAACGTCGCGTACACGCGGTGCACGAGCGGTTCCATCTCGACTTCCATGCACGTCGCGAGTCCTTTGTCGGCGTGCGATGACGATGACGTGGGCGACGTTGGCGACGTTACGGGCGGCGTCGACCCGGTCGTGGGTTTGTGCATTTGCACTTGGGCGAGCCACGCAATGGCTGTGGCCACGTCGCCTTCATCGATCCATGTCTTCATGAGCCAGCTAAACGGACGCCAGAGGCCCACTTGGTTGTAAATGGCCGAGAGCGAATGCGTCCCGAGGCACGTCGACCAGATCGCTTCCATGTCTTGGCGGTGCTCGATAGCATTGTGTGGCGCGCGACATGCACTCAAGGCGCGGATCAAGTCGACAAACGCTTGCTACAGTCCTCACGACATATCAACCTCGTTCGAAACTCTCTACCTCGACCGCCGGTGCCGCTTTCTTGGCCAGCGCGTCGTCCAAATGCCGCGTCGCGTCCGAAACGGCGCGCATGCATTCGGCCGTGCAATGCGTTTCCATCCACGCGTGGTGTTCCGGCAAGGCAGCGTCCGCGGTTGTCTTGGTCCGATGCAAGAGCAGCCGCGGGCTCAAGTGACTCCCGAGCGTCTTGGCGCGATGAAAGATCGCTGGCGGCGCCTTGTCCAGCTTGCCGCCGTGCAGCCAATTGTCCAGCCACTCGACGACTGTTGAATTGGGCCGCTACACTCACGTGACACAATCCCACCAGTTGTTGCATCGACGACGTACATCGTCGGCAGGTTTCGCTGCGACTTCGGGCACGTCGTACGGCATCTTGAGCCGCGGGTGGTTGAGCGCGTCACACACGAGCGTGGGAAACGCAACGGTGTCGACCATCGCGGCCGCGTCGTCCCACTCAAACTGCGTGAGCATGTCGGATGTGAGCGGTCGAAGAGGCACGTGCACGGGTTCCAAGTGGCCGTGGAACGACGATGTGCCGTCGGCGTCGTCGACGGCGAGGTCGAGCCCCGGCGCCGCGGCACCGCCCGCCGTCACCTTGTCCAACACTTGCCGAAACGCACTCGTGTCGGTCCACGCGAGGAAAAAGGCCTACGTTTGACCGTGATGTATCGACGTCCTTGCCGCAGCGCGGACCTTGTCGTGGGGGGATTTGTGCGCGAGAAATTTCTTCACGCCGAGCTCTGCCCCCTCGAGGTACTCGACCAAGAGGTGGCGAAAGAGCCGCGCCATCTTTCGATGCAGCGTCGTTGCACCAGCTAAAAAGCAAGTCGATGTCCCGGTCGTTGCCGGGCCCGACGTGTTGTCTTGCAGCCGATGCTGCATTGCCGCGCGGCGGTCCGCGAGGAGGCGTGTCAAATGATGCGCGGGTTTCTCCACGTGCGCGTGTACGAGTTTGTGCGTGAGCGCGGCAGCGGCTTCCGGGAGCGGCGGGAGCAGCGATTGCGACGCATGGAGACGGTTCTCGCGCAGGTCAAAGCGCACGACAGTCTACGACGACGACAATCAATTCGAAGACACGCCGGGACGGACGCGCACAGAGTGCGTCGACGGGGCAATGGAAGGACGCATTTGGGACACGTGGGCCCCCGCGATAAAGGGCACGGGCGCGTCGAGGAGCGTGTTGATGTCGACGCCATGCGGCACGACGGGGATGAACACATGGTCCCAGTGGAGCGGCGCGAGGAGATGGCGGAGTGTGTCGGCGACGGCCGTGATGAACAGATTGTCCGTCCCGACAATCAAAATGGAGTGTTCGAGCAGCGCATGATGCACCAACGCAACGAGGTGTTCGGGCGAGACGAGTTGAAACGTGTACTCGATGAACTCCCAGTCGAGCGGCGTGCAAGGAAGCAAAATATCGACCTCATGGCGCGCCTGAGATCTCAAAACGAATCGCGCACGTACCTCGGCGATGGAGCAGAGGACACCGGCAGATCCTGGACGAGGGACCGGCACTTCATGCAAGAGATTGGTCAAGCATTGTTCGACAAAGTGCACTGGCTTGTCGGGATGCATCGCGTTCCACCGATGTTGCCGCGCCCCGAGAACCGCCAATTGCTCCAAGTACTGGAGAAAGGATGCATAGAGCGGTGCTTTACTCACGAGGCAAATGGACGTGAGCGTGGCGGTCGTGGCATCGGCGGGATTGTTCGATGTCTCCGTTGATGTCGTGGGCAAGCAGAGCGAAGCCCCGTGCAAGCTCGCACCTGTCGCCGTAGTCAAAACGAATGCGTTGTACATGGAGGGAGGGGCATCGCCGCTTCGACTTGGAAACATAAACTAGTCACATTTGCGGGAGACGGACATGGGAGATACGACGCACGAGGAGAATGCTTTGCGGGTATTCGTCTCGGCCATGATTGCGCGGCGGGTATTGAAACACAATGGAATGCGAGGTCGCTAGGTTCATATAAGACAGGTCGTTCTACGATGTAATCTTCTTCGTCGTACCTGTTCTCGTCGCAACGAAGAAGTATTCAATCAACCGCGTGTTCTCCATGCTTCTTGAGGCAGCACGAGGCTTGCGATCTGCGGTCGGTGAGAATCAATCCAACGTGCCGTTTCAAGTTGTCAAATTATCCGGATGTAACCGGAAAGCTGACGGCCGAATGTCGGCGCACATCGGAATGAGAATCATGCAGCGCGATCTTTCCAAAGCGTCCATCATTGCCGTCGTTGAACTCCACGACGTCGACTGCCCCTTCTCTTCCACCCATCTGGGGAAGAGGCACCCGCGCTGTCACCAAGACGGTCCAAGGCACCGCCCCATCGATCCAATGAGGCACATTCCCCACCACACGCAGAACAACCCGTTGGCGCCGCTGGCTCGTCTCCCAACTGCCACATGCACGGATGGGGTGCGTACATTGTATTTTGACTCGCCAGAATTCAAGCACCCATGATGCACGAACTACCCGACGGTAGCTTGGCGTCGAAACCTTGTCTCGACCTCCTGCATGTGCGGTTTCCCTCGACAGACGATGCTTTTCGTGTCCTCTTTGTCACAGCCGACGGCGCGTTGCCCATGACGTTGAGTCTCGCATCGACGCAAACCAAGATGCACTGGTCCGTTCCGCTCGTCTCGCACGACGATGACTCACTCGTCCTAGGGAGTGCCGCGTCGCGCCGGACGATGCCATTTTCAAGTCCCTCGTTGACCCGCCGTCAACATTCGTCGAGGTCTTGCGCGTACGTCCTTCATCCCGCTTGTTCTTTGAGTGCATGTCTATCCCAGGCGTCTCTTCTTGCGCTGGCCCAAGCTGCGGTCTCCACCGCCGATCTCTCCCGCGTCGACGTCCGCCGCCGCGTCTTGAAGGACTCGTGTAGTCCCCTCGAACTTGCGTTGAAGCTCCCGTCCGCGCCACTCGTATTGCCGCTCGTGCTCGTGGAGATGCGTCCAGTGGATTTCCTCTATGCGTGTGTCGACGACCTCCAATACACAAATCGACAGCTGGCGTCGCGGATCCAAGACCTCGAGGCCACCAAGGACGCGGTCGCATCGACCGGGACGTCGAGCTCAACCGACAAAGCTGCTGCCGAGCTGCAGCAGCTCCGCGATTTCGCCGCGACCCTCGTGCTGGAGAATCGCCAGTTGGTAGAAACGAACCGGCAAATCGAAACCCAACTCCAAGAGACGGTCGCGCGCCGAGCGCAACACGACGCGGCGGCGGCGGCGGCGGCGCCACGACCAGATGACACGCAGTTTGTCATGCAACAAATGACAACTGCCCCCGTATGGCCCCGCGAAGCGGTGCGGTGGACGATGCATTCGCCGCCGAATGCGCATTTTGCGATCGATGACGTCGGCGGCTCTGTGGTGGCGCGCGAGGATGGATACTACTGCATCCTCGCTCGGGCGAGGTACGGGCGTGGCGCTGCGAGCATGCTTTCAGTGTTTGTCGACGGGTCGCAAGTGTATGTGGCGTGTCCACGGCGCGGTCAAGATGGGATCCTGTGCATCTACGTGACGCGGCTCCATCGGCATGCCCACGTCTTTCTTGTGAACCAAGGGGAGGCGACATTGGAACCGGGCACGACCTTGAGCTTGCACTGGCTGGGCGTGTCGAACTGTGTCCTATCCGACATGTAGAAATGCATGCTGATGAAGTTGTGATGAAGTTGGTGTTCAATGCCACATTTGGTGCACACAAGGAAGGATCGAGCGGCGCATGCCACGGCGAGGACCGACTCGCAAAAGGCATCGCGTGCGCTTGGAAGCGACCCTTTTTATCCTTTCTCGATTTCCAACGGTATGTGCTTCACTTCCTGAAACGGCCACTGGCTGGACCAATCAACGTGCATTCTGTTTTTATCGATCACTGATTGGCCAGTGAGGTTTGCTTCAACCACACAATATTTCGACGCGCACTCTTCAACTCGCGCGCGGGCAAGAACATTGCATGCTGCTTCCACCGCACCCGTCGATGATGCGAGACCGCGCCATCATCTTCGTCGTCATACCCGTGGCCACAATCACCATCTTTGTGGGCATGATGATCTGCCAACCCATTGCGTTTTACGCAGCCGGGATGTCGGTCGGATGTGCACTCATCCAGCTGCAACAAAAGACCAAGTCCGCCGCGGCCGTCGTTGGGGCTGTGAGTCCACCTCCAAACGGCAAAACTAGAATCCGCCCAAGCGAACTTGCATCTCTTGCGTGGTACAAAGGGATGGACCCTCGGGCATTTGAAGTTGCGAAACCCGACAGTCCACAAGCCCGACCCACCGCCGACGAACCCGCTCCTGTCATTCGATCGAACCTTTCTTGTCCCGTCTGTTTGGACGCGATCGAGCTGCCCGTGGCGACAAAATGCGGTCATATTTACTGCACTCACTGTCTTGATCAATGGTGGGCGCCAGGACGGAAGTCGGCGCGGTGCCCAACATGCAACAAGAGACTCCTCCTGAAGGACCTTGTGAAATTGTATCCATACTTCGACTAGCATAAACTAGTAAATGTGTGATATGCGTTCATGGTGACTCTGTGGGCGGAAAGTAAACTCCAAACGATTTTCCAAGTGAGCGCGGTCACGACAAGGGCCCTATACGAGGACAACACTGTGGGAAATCAATGTTCCAAGGTCTATATTCCCCATCGCAAGCAGGCGACTTATGCCTCCTGGAGACCATCGTTGCGATCGTGCGAATATGGAAAATGTTTGGCCTGCAAGTACCGAGAGAAGATGACGATAAGCTCTCCGTGCAAGTTCATGCAACAGGTTTCTAGTCTTGAATGAAGGCGCGCCATCTATTAGTACCTTGTTGAAGTCGCCAACGAGTTTCAAAATGCGGTCGGGCTGGACAAACATATATCCGGATTTCCGGATATAAAGCGCACCGAGTGCGATCTTTCATTTTTGAAGGTTTGCGATGAGCGATTCGAATGCGACCCTGCCGCTCGCGACGACAATCGTGCACAAGTTCGGAATGGAATTCCACGCACTGTTGAACATGGATGGACCGAATTCGAAGAAGAAGAGCAAAATGACGGGGGTCACGTTTCATCCCGTGCGACCGTGGGTTGCAGCCGTCGAGTCCAAGGAGTTTGGGATCGTATGGAATTACGAAACGAAAGAAGTGATCAAACATTTCAGCTTGCAGGTACACGTGACCGTTGTCGAAAGGCTCCCTTGTGTGTGTCGTGACGTTGGCGAGCGCGGTAGATCGGAGACGAGGCGACCCCGCTAGCTGACAAGAAGGAAGACGTTGCCGCGATCACCAAGAGCATGACGACGACGTTCTCTCCAAAATTGGGCTCTAGCAAAGCCAAAGCGACGTCTGTGCTCATGTTTTTTGACCGGGAAACCATCTCGCATGTCTCGGGCATCGCGCGCGGCATCGACTGCTTTGAGGAATGGCTGATCATCTTTACGCTCAACAAAATTGTCTTTTGCGATATCAACGACCCCCTCTCAGTTCGTCCTCTCGTTTTCAGCGTCGTTGTTCAAGTGCATGTGTCGTTAGAACCGCGTCGTCACGCCTGACGAGCTCGGAAAAGCATCGCCGACGTCCATTGAAATGCTTCCTGGCGGATTTCTCGCCATTGGTACGTGTGGTGTTGGCATCCTTCATGAACGAGTTGTCGTGCAGGGTGCAGTGACGGTAAAATCCGCGTGTGGAGTCCGCGTCTCTGGACCGTCTGCCATGTCATCGACATGGGCGTGGTCAAGGAAATCCCCCACATGATCTTGGTGCCGGATGCGGCCCCGCCCGCGTCGTCGGCGGCGAATGCCTTCCACTGCTACTTGATCACAGTCAACCAGGACGGCAAGGCCATCGTGTGGAGCATCCACCGCGCCAAAAACGAGTTTCAGCAGTCGCGCGCGTGTGAATTTGACACAAAGGACGCCAACAAGCGCGTGGATCTCACGACCGTCGGCTTTCACGAAATGAAGCTGCTCCTCGAAGACAACCTGCTCGTCGCCATTTCGAGAGATGGGAACGTGCTCATGTGGGACATTTCGTTCTTGCGGTATGTTTTCGTCGTGCATGGGATAGCCATTGAGGTTTGACACAGAGCCACACAAGCGGCCAAGGAACCGAGGTAAGGAGAGTCCGGACTCTCCAGTGTGATTCTTTCCAGAGTCAACTTTCTTGGCGCGTTTCACTCGCCCGCCACGGCCATCAAACCTTTGCATGGCACTGTCTTTCTCGGGTCGAGCAAGCAGAGCTACGTGTACTTGACTTGCTTCCGCACGTCCACGGTACTCATGCCTTGTTTGGCTTGTGTGAGCTCATATGAGTGCGGTAGCTCAATGTATCTGAGCTGCACAAAGGCAAAGTAAGAACCTCCGACCCGACTCGAACGATGACGTCGGCTTCTAGGCAAACCAAGAGCTGGACATTAGTGCCCATCGCGTCGACTTGGTCAAAGACGTTCAAAATTTACACTCGGTAGGTCTCCCATAAACCAATGAGAGGGGCATGCATCATGTCCTCTAGAAAATCTCAAAGAAAATCAAATTGAATACGATCACGCAAAGCCCGCGCAACGTCAACTTGATTGCTGCGGCGACCAATTATGGTGGGCTTGATAGCGTAATGTATGTGCATGTTACTATGCTATGTTTAGGGTTGCTGCTCTTTCACATGCACTCGTTCACGCGCCACACGGCCACGCTTTTCCCAAGGTACAGCCTTGCATGGTGTACTTGCTGATCTTGAATTAGTTTGTCGGTGATTGTGCTCAATACGCCGACGCATTTGAGGACGCTCGCCCTCGCGGAGAAAGGAAAGAAGGAGCTCCACCAGCTGAAATACCCCAACAAAGATTCAATATCGACGGCCAACAAACACCCGACGCACGATTTCCTCGCCATCATGGGTGGCGCCAACTACGAGGTGCGCTGTAGCCGTCGTTGGACTGTGTGATTCTATCCTTTTCGGTAGATTGTCGGGATCGACCCAACCATTTCCTATCGCATGGTATGTTCCATTTGACGACACGCGTGTTCCAAACGTGTCTTTTGCTGTAGATTGCTGCCGGTGCCGGGGCCATCGTGGCGTGGCACAGCCAGTTGCTTCGATTTGCAGTCTTGGTTGTACGTGGTTGAGCTCGACGCGCCGGTGTTTGATCCTGCCTCAGGCGGACGAAGACGATGCGGCGCGGCGCGCGCGGGCTGCGATTCCCACCGACAGCCCCCGCCGAAAGATGGGTTTCTTTGGCAAAACCGAGGAAGTTGTCGCGACGGGGCCCGTCCTGTCACATTATTTCAAGCACGAAGTCAACCTGAAGCCCCATTTGCTGGCCATCTACGACATCGCGCCCGACACGGGCATGTGCACACGAGTGGTACTGATCGTCAATGGCCACCTCGAGCGATCAAATTGTGTTGTAGATCGACAAGTTGACATCGGAACAACACATGATGGTGCATGCGTTCTCGGGGCCGCTGCTTGGCATTGTGCGGTTTGCGTTGCCGGAAGACGCACCCAAAGGCAAAACGCCTGCGACGCCTACGTCCGTGACGGCCTCGTCCGTCGAAGCCACGCTCACGGGCACGTCGATCACGGCAGCAGAAACCACGGTCGGCATGCGGACGTACTTGGAATTTTACGAGTGGGAGACCGTTGCTCCTGGCGCGACAACAGTCTCAGGCGCGTTGAAAAAGGTGCGTGTTTCGATTTCAACCACGTGGTCAACAACCCACTAGGTTGGCCCAACGTTTGGTGGGCCATTGATAGTCGCGTGGGAAAGAGCCAACAAATATGGCGTCCTTGTGTACGCGAAAAAGTGCGTGGTCGTCAAGTGGGACGGCGCAACAGTGTCGCCGCTCCATGAAATGTTGTGCACGCGCCCTGTGGCGTCGGTCCTCTGGGTCCATCAAACACTCTTCACCGCAACCGAAGACGAGGTACAGTATGTCTCCACGTGTCGCGATGACGTCGTCGTAGATTCAATGCTACTTTTTGTGCGGGAGCCGCGTGTTTTCGTTTTGCATTGCCAGCACCACGTGCTTCCACGAGAATGTCATGGATGTGCGATTGGCGGAATTTCCCGTGGCGCAGCGCCACCCCGGTGGGCTCTTGAACCTCCTCGGCGTCTACAACGAGCAGCTCTTTCTCTCGGGCTTGCATCAAAGGTGCGGCACACAGTCGACTCCACGTGTTCATGGTCCATAGCGTCTATTCGATTGATTTGAAGAACGAAGTGCTCCAGTTTTGCATGTTTGTGGCTCAAGGCAGCCCCAAGCGGGCGCTCGAACTCGTACCGCACATCAGCGACGAGCTGCTCGACTGGCTTGCCGCGTTTCTCGAAGTAGGTCTTTCCACTGCGCTATCTATTGACGAGATGGCAGGCATTTGGGTTTCCTGGCGATGCGCTGCAAGTCCAAGGCATGTCGCTGCACCTCAAAGCTAGCATCTGCGTGAAACACATGCTTGTGCACACCCTCGCCGACCTCTTTCCGTCCTTGGTCGCTGCGTCCCCCAACGACAGCCCCGATATCCTGGTAGCCCTCCTCGTCACCAAGTTGGTTGACGTATGATATGTATGGCAGGGCACGTCCTTGGTCCAGCGCGCGTGTGCGGCGCTGTGTCGCGGCGGCCACGACGCCGTGTGCCTCGCGGCGTTTCCCATTTGCATGCAAGCCAAGAAGTACAACGACGGTCTCTTTGTCGCGATGGCTGTCCAGGACAAGGGGTTGGTGGCCCAAGCGTTGAGCCTCAAGCGAGATATGGGTCATGCCCTTTACGGTGCCACGAAGAAGAACCCCGAGCTCGACGCGCAGTGGAACCAGCAAATGGACGTGTACAGCACGACGCATGGGATTCGCCCGGCGCAATTCACGGGCGTGTGGAAGGCATCGTAGTTTCGTTAGGTGACTCAAGACTGGGTTTAGCCCCAAATGTCCTTGACGTAACGTTGGCGGAGCGCGAGGTCCTTCCACTGCGCGAGTGCGTCGTCGCGAGAGAGACCGCCATGCTCGACAAACAATTGAACGAGGGCTTCGTGCACGTCCTTGGCCATGTGCATGCCATCGCCACAGACGTAGACATACCCGCCTTGGTTGGCAATCAAGTCGTAGAGGTGGGCGCCATGGGTCGCAAGGTCATGCTGGACATAATGTTTGGCCACCTACGATGGTCAAGTGCACGCTCGTGAAACAAAGGACATCTGCCATTTCGACCTGTTCGCGGGAGGCAGCGACGTGGAGGCGAGTTAAAATGGCCTTGTCGACAAAGGCCGCGAGTTCCGCCTCGAATAAAAAATCGTGGCGGCGGTCGCGGCAGCCAAAGAAGAGATGGATGGGACCGAGCGTAAAGTCCGATTCATGGTGCTCGACTTCCATGCCGCCGCGCCAGTAGCCACAACTTTCGCTGTCGTCGACAAATTTGGCTTTCTATGCGACGAATTATATACATCGCGATGGACGTTTCCACGTCAACATACTTGAAGCTGTCGATGCTGGAGGAAACCGACAAAGGGCGAGACACCTGTGCCGGGGCCAATGAGCACCAAAGGCCACGCTGGACTCGCGGGTAGGACAAAGTCTTTGGTCGGGTGGTGGAAAAGGGGCACTTGGACGACAGAGTGGTTGCCAGCAATAATCGGTTGGACCAGCTGCTGCAGCCACGAGGTGCAGAGCCCATGTCGCGGCACATGCGGCAGGGACGCGCCGACGTCGAGGGCGTAATCGACGACTGTGAATGCAATCTGAACAAGGTTGGCGTGGTGCAGAGGTGATGACGCAATCGAATAGTAGCGGGGGCTGAGCATGGGGAGGAGCGAGAGGACATGGGCGAGAGGCGGCTGGCAGGATGGAAAGAGCGCGAGGACTTCGACGAGACTGAGGCGCTGGGCCTCGACAAATTCCTACCGTTTGATTTAGGTACAACATGGCTGAGAGAGTACCTGAAACGAAGCTGGGCCGTCCTTGCTGCTCAAATACAGCAGCTGCGATTGCTGGACAGTGTCGGTGCAGTAATGCGCCAGTGCACGCAACGTGGCTTTTTTCACGAGTGCTCGGAGGTCGTAATGATGGGTCAAGAGGTCGTGGAGGGTCGCGTGCAGGGCGGCCGGGCCCGACTTTTTGGTGCCTTGCACGGTGCACGCGGCGTGCACGTCGTGTGTTGGCACGTTGAGGCGGGCGAGGAGGTAAGCCACAACGTCAGGGTCGTTTGGGCATCGAATGCCAATCGAGTCCCCAGGCACGTACTGGATATCTACCACAAGCGTGAATATGACATGGCAATATGACGTGTGTACCAGAGCCAGTCGTGTCGAATTCGAGCCAGAGCACTTTGCGCGCGCTGGCGGGCTTGGTCAGGTATCGCGCTTCGGTGACGGTGGCCAAGAAGCCAGGTGCGGCTTTGACAGGAGGAACGGCCGCGGCGTCAAATGAGACAGCGACCGATGCGTCCTGAAAGCGAGGAAGGCGGGCCGCGTCGACAGCGGGGGCACCGTCGGGAAACATCGTGTTGAAAGCTGTCAAGTACGACAAGCCCGAGAGCGATGGATTCTCGCCCAGGGTCTCGACTGGGGGCGTTTCGTGGGCTAAACTCTCAACCCGAGCCAAGGCAGCATCACCCGCGGCACCACCTACGAGGGTCCAAAACCCATGCATCCAAGGCTCGACATAATCTTCCAACCCCATCGCTTCGTCGGCACAACCTGCAAGAAGTGTAAATTGAACACAATCCAATGGAGAGAGCGTACCAATGTCATAAAAGCAGTCGGCGCCGAGTTCCTTCATGCGGCGATGGATATTCTTGCCCATATAACTGACAAACAATGAGTGGGCAGCATGAAGGTTCGGTGGTACCAAAATTTGTCATAATTGGTGTCGCCCAACGCAAGCACTGTAAAGCGAAGGTGCTGCAAGAGCGTCGACGGATGCGCCTTCTTCTTGAGGAAGCGCCAGAATTTCTCCGCGTTCGAAGGGGGGTCGCCGTTGCCCGTGGTCGAACACACGATAAACACATGGGCATTCGGTGCCGTGAGAATGCCACACTGTGGGGCATGTGTAAGTACGAGGGTCCATCGAGAGCACTACCTTTTCAAATTCGTTCAACGGGCGCAAGTCGACCGTCAGGTTTCGTTCCGCTGCGTCCGTTTGAATGCGCTAATGCAATGTCCATCACCTCATATCCGCATATGAGGTATTGTTGTTACCTTGGCAATCGATTCGGCACATCCAGTTTGCGAGCCGTAGAAAATGTGCAAGTGGTCCACAAGTGCAGCTCCCTTCAATGGCTCTTCTTGAGCTACCGCCAGTGGTGGCAACATTTCCTTTGCTGTGGCAACCGCAGTGGTCTAGCATTGGGTTCGTCACAAACCACGACACGAGCCATCTGAACCTCGGTTGCCGCCGATTGCATCATGACGCCCCAAAAGCCGTGGATCCAAGGCTCAACATAGTCTTCCAAACCCATCGCTTCGTCCGCGCATCCTGCATGCCAATGTCAGACCTGATGCGGACTCGAGTGCGCGTACCCAACGCATACAAACTTGTGGCGCCAAGTTCGAGCATGCGACGATTGATGTTTTTGCCCATGTAGCTACAAATCGAGACGCGTGAGATGATCGCATCGTGTCCATCAAAAGCGTACCAAAATTTGTCGTAGTTTGTGTCGCCAAGTGCGAGGACAGTGAACGAGAGCGACTGCAAGAGCGTGGCTGGGTGGACCTTTTTCTTGAGAAAACGCCAGAATTTCTCTGCATTCGCGGGGGGATCGCCATTGCCTGTCGTCGAACACACGATAAAGATACTGGCATGGGGGAGTGCCAGGACACCCGACTATGTGTATTCGGTTAGTTGACACGCAACGGCATTCTCACCTTTTCAAATTCGTTCAGAGTCAATACGTCACAGGTTATCTGGTACCCCAAGGCATCGGATTGCACGCGCTACATCGTAGTTCAGTGCATGCACTACTCGGGGGGTCAACCTTGGCGATTGATTCCGCACATCCTGTCTGCGACCCATAGAAGACGAAGAGATGGGGTCGGTTGTCGACCATTGTTTCGCCCGAGTTCCAAATCTCAACTTGGATGCACGTTCGTGTCCGGATAATTTTGTACTTGCCGAGGCACAGAGGGGTTAACGAGGAGTAAAAAAACGTGTTTTTCACGCCAATCCGGTTGCGTGCACTCATGTGCCTTGCACGCATTTGATTGGCAGTCAAAACCCTTTGACTGTTTATATTTGGACATTTCGCGATGGTGACTCCTCTTCCTTTCCGTCAAGGAGGACTCCCTGCCAGGTTACGAGCCTGTTATTATCAGTCCTACATGTATGTGCGGGCTTGCAATTGCATCACCTTGGAAATGCTTTGGGTGCATTAGCATGCAATCTTCAGTTGGCTGTCTCCTGGCCCGCGTCCGATACAAAACGGCTCAAAGTGTCGACACGACAACACAATGTATTACAAGGGAGACTTAGAGCGCGACGAGGGCAACCACCAATGCCAAACCCAGCGTTGCCAATGCGTCAAGACGGACGCCATTTGCCGTGACGGGTCTGGGGTTGCTGCGGGGCGCTGCCGTCGTCGCATTGGTGGTATTTGCGACCGATATTGTTGGAGCGGTCGTGATGGGCATGTCTGGCACGGTGATTTGGTCGGGGGCGCAGATGGCCGAGCAGTTGAAGCGCCGGCGCCCGAGCGCGTCGATAGGGTTTTGTGCCTTGCACGTGCTGCACGTGTGGCAAATCGACTGGGGGTCCGTGGCCGTGCTGATCTCCGGGACGCAAGCTAAGGGTTCAGCACACATGAATTGATTGGGAGACATGAGCGCGACAAAGCCCGTGGAATCGGCGCATGGATTGGCGCTGGAACAGACGCCAAATTGGGGCACGCGGTTGGTCTTGGAGGACGTGTTTTGACACACGGCGGCGTCCGATGCGTTGCAAGCGCACTGCTGGAGAGAGCCGTAGGTTTCGCAGTGGAGGGGAAAACCGTTCAAGGCACCGCACTGCGTCGAGGCGTTGCAAGCGCTTGTGAACTGAAGTGGGCAGTTGTTGGCGAGCACGATCGTGAACAGCAGGGAGAGGACGACGAGAGACATTGACAGCATGGGAATCCAAGAATGAGCATTGCAAGGTGAATGGATGGCGTGATGTTTTGTCAAGGTAGTCCGCGTTGATGGGCTGTCCAAGCCATTGTCAAGTCCATCAAGCTGTGAATTTTCCCATTGAAGAACCAACGACCTGCCCTGGCGCCTATGTACGATGCTTTATTGAAGATTAATATGCCTTTGGAGAACATGTACAGATTTCCCTCGAGATAACGAACCCACTTAAATTCTATATCTCGTCGAACTTTATATTTCTATACGCAAAATGAAGTAAATTAATTACAAGAGGTATTTCAAATTTCAAATTTTGATTGGAGGATTGGTCTGACACATGGTGTTGATACATTGCTTTTGAACATCAAACATGCCATCTCCGTCGACAAGACTGAGGTTGACAATCGAACAGAAGGGCGTGCTGTTGCAGCATCACAAAGATAACCCACACATTCAAGGCAAAGACTTGCGAGCATGGGCTCAATCGACATTCGATCTTCCACACATGCCTGCCAAGTCAACAGTGTCTGGCTGGCTTAAGACGCCAAATAATGACAGCCTCTGCCCCACACATAAATCAACACGGCCACCGAATTGTTGGCGTCATACTGGTATTCTCGACGACGATATGTATGAGCTCATTGATCGTATGAATAATGGAATTGATGTATAAGTTGTGTTTGGTTTGTTCATTTGCAAAAAGTTTGTGTCACGGTTTGCCTCTGTGGGGTCTGGAGGGTGAGTGTTTTTACAATTTATGACAATACAGGTATTGACATTTTATGTATGACATGTCACGTCTCGAATTTAAAGCGATAGGCACCCCACGTGGCGGCAAACGAGGACACATGATTATCGGATTGGCCCCGCAGATTCGAAATCTCGACGTTGCCCCCTTAAAGGTTTGATAATATAGCATTCCAGCTCTTTTCCACTTAAATTGCGACGAGCTGGATTCGAACCAGCGACCTTCGGGGTTCTATCCCGACGCTCTACCGTTGAGCTATCGCCACGCCTTCGTCAGCCGAGAAGATTGTGCTTCATATTGTGCCACAGATGGCGCTACCCATGGAAGTATACTTCCAAATTTTATACTTGTACATCACTAATAACTGCAACATTTTATATTTATCAGGGGTTCGTTATCTCGAGGGAAATCTGTA
>VJMH01005093.1:0-82600 GCA_009835185.1 Aphanomyces stellatus | reverse complement strand
CTCGATCTCAATCACAAATGCCAACGCCGGCACCGTCTTTGTTCAAGACCGCGCCTTGTCCATCCAAAACCTCCATCTGCATGCCGCAGGCGCCGGCTCCATTCAATGGGACGTGCCGACGACTGTCGTCGCCGCCGCCGCGGACCTGCGCACGTCCGATGCTGGCAACGTGACCCTCTTTGCCTCCAACCTATTCCTGGCCCTTGAGATGAAGGCATCGACGGCTGGCAGGGGTGATATAGCCATCTCCTCTGCCAACATGACGGTCCTGACTCACCTGGTCACGGACATTTCAGGTTTGTTGCAACCTCTTGTCCCTTGGTCCAATACGTTTGCGGTAGGATCTGGTGACGTCGTGTACAATAGCCACGGGTCTGGCACTTGTGGTGACCTTCTCATCAAGCAAATGGGGCCAGGGGCTGCCTACACGAGTTCGATCACATGCATCAACACATCCGTGGTGGCAGCCTCCACCGGCGACGTCTATGTCTCGTCGTTGAATGTGTTGGACGTCAACCAAATGGGGTCTGGCACAGTCTACCTTGAAGTGGATGCCGAATCGCGCCGTCCGCCGTCCATGATCAATGGGCACGTTCACATGCTCCAGGCCACTCAACCCACTGTGCCATCGATGGAGCACCTTCAAGTGCCACCGCATGTATTATCCACGCCTCCAACCCATCCAGATGTCCCACCAGTGGACTCGACCACGCAGCATGAAGTGGTTCAATTTCGAAATGATTTTGATACCCGAGTCACGGCCCTCAACCTCGACTGCGGCCGGACATTTGTGATGGAACGCCCCGAGTTGGTCGACACAAATGCGTTTGAAGTTGTCACGCCGTCGACGACCTATCTATGGCAATCATACGGCGATTCGGAAGATGTGGTCGATGGCGAGAGGACGTTGACGATGGTGTGTACGCCAGCCAACAACTCGGAGCCGCATTACGTCAACATTTACGTGTCGACGCAATCGATTCGGAAGATTACGTCCCGCGCCGACGGGGACGTTGTCATCTATCCAAACACACTGGCTTCATCCAACACGACCAATCTCACGATCCAAAATGCTGGCTCGGGCAACATCTTTGTCCAAGACAGCACTGTAACGGCCCACACCCTCAGCCTCCATGCAGACACATCTGGGTCGATCCAATGGAACGTCCCGACGACGGTTGTTGCACACACTCTGGATCTCCAAACGGCCGCCGCGGGTAGTATCTTCTTGTTTGCTTCCAACACGTTGGCGGCACAGTCGTTGGTGGCTTCAGCACAAGCCAGTGGCAGTATCGCCGTCTCGGTTTCGAAGATTGCGGTTGCAGACCTCCACACAGACGTGTCAGGTATAACTCGGACTCTTTATGTGGAAAAAAATTGTTGCTCATTTTGGAATCATTTTGGCAGGTTCAGGTGGCATTGTCTATGCGGCCACGACTGGCAAATGCACCCTTCATGCAATCAAACAAATGGGATCTGGAAATGTCTACACGAGCTCCATAAGTTGCGTCGACACGACAGTCTTGGCGGCGTCCTCTGGCGATATCTTTGTGGCGGGTACGAATTCGTTGGATGTCAACCAAATGGGTTCTGGCAATGTGTACCTCCAACAATTGTTGCCACTGCCACCACGTACATCAGGGACGTACCGGCTCTTGAAAACCGACCCAACAGCAATTATCATTCCCCACGTACCCGTACCGCCGCATGTACTGGACGAAAATCGATCGTTGCCGCAGCCAGACGCACCATCCATCTATGGATTGTCGGATGCATTTTCGCTCTGTTTTTTGTTGTTGGGGGTCTATTATTGTTTCTGGCACCGCTGCTGCTGTTGTTGTAGAAGAAACACAAAGACCAAGATGAAATTGACTCCGAAAGAAGCCATTGCCATCAATGTCCAACCACCAACATTTTACCACAGTCACCATCCACCTGCGAGCCACGAGCAATACCAACGACAATCGCAACAACGCCAACAACAATTGTACAATTCCCACTCTGGCACGATCAACTACGTTGATGCACAGGGTTTGTCGAGCTCCATGCTTCCCCAACACGACCCGTGGATAAATACAAGTGTTCCAACGATCCCCCAGCGAGGAATTCGGCAGCCAAGTGGCAAAAATTCCCCGCCCATTTGATTTTAGTTTCTATAATTGATTATGTCGCATCTATACGTATATATGTCTTAGGATTGAAGCAACCAGTGTCACGATTGTGGGCGGTATTCATCAAAATGACCGCAGAATGCGCAATGACGGAGACATTTCGTGAAACCAATCAAAATTGTTTGCTAAAAATGATCGACTGACAAGTCAATGAATATTTACGCACCTCTCTGTCCATATCATTCTCGTGGCCAAGATGAAATAAACTTTTAACCAAAATTGGGACTGCGAAATTTCATCAAGAATGCTGGACCGCTCCTTGAGGTCTGTGATGGCTGGTTCGAACTGTGGAGGTGTGAAAACGGGGGTTGTGCTATTCCAAAATGAGGATATTTGGATATCAGGTGGCAAAGCCACGATAGTGCTTCACTGGATCTCAGGGGTATTAAAGATTTCATGACCAAGAATGCTCGTGGCAGGAGGTTGCGCCTCCCTTCAGTTCGAAATTTCTAACACAGGAAGCTGTGCAAATAACATGCGTTAGGCGAATGATTTGGCGATCCAATCGTCGAATAAGGTGACTAGAATGACAATGGTCAATGTTTATCAATCGCGGCTATCAATTCCAAAAGTAATGAAAGTTCCATTCAGCCATTTTATGCAATTCGGATTTTGACCAGTGATATGATGTTCATTGCAAATCAATGACAAGCATTTCGAATGACAAGCATTCCTTCACGTCATTGAACAACGTTCTTGTCATCCGGATAACGGACCAGTGAATGTTCAGTGCCTGACCATCTGCAAAGGCGCCGCGACACCGCCGCCGCCGCGCCATGGATGATCCCAAACTGTACCAACCGTTCTTCTTTGGAGTCAGTGGAAACTTCACGGCGCTCCACATCGACTGCGACCGCACGTTTGTTGTAGAAGACCCCGACGCTACAACTGGTGCTCGAGTCGAAGGGCTCTCGTCGCCGGGATCGTGGGATGGGCTACTCACCACCAAGGAGTCGATCGACGACAATGGAAATACTGTCCTCACGATGGAATGCGGTGCTTCCAGTTCCATGGACGCGTACCTTGTCAACGTCTACGTGCCGACGCGGTCGATCCGCGCCGTCACCTTTGCCGCGGCCGGTGGCACGCTTGTCATCTACCCCGACACTCTCGTCAATGCGCCCACAGACTCGATCTCAATCACAAATGCCAACGCCGGCACCGTCTTTGTTCAAGACCGCGCCTTGTCCATCCAAAACCTCCATCTGCATGCCGCAGGCGCCGGCTCCATTCAATGGGACGTGCCGACGACTGTCGTCGCCGCCGCCGCGGACCTGCGCACGTCCGATGCTGGCAACGTGACCCTCTTTGCCTCCAACCTATTCCTGGCCCTTGAGATGAAGGCATCGACGGCTGGCAGGGGTGATATAGCCATCTCCTCTGCCAACATGACGGTCCTGACACACCTGGTCACGGACATTGCAGGTTTGTCGATGTCGCCATTGTCATCAATCAGCATGATACACGTAGGTTCAGGCGACGTCGTGTACAAGAGTAACCCTCATGGCACATGTAACACCCATGCGATCAAGCAAATGGGGCCGGGGACGGCCTTCACAAGCTCGCTCGTGTGCGCCACGACGACCGTGGTCTCAGCGTCGACAGGGGATACGTTTGTTGCGTCGACGACTGCGTTGGACGTTGACCAGATGGGCTCAGGACAGGTCTACCTTGACCAAGACACATGGCCGTCAGTCTCGGGTCCTGTCCTGCGGTCGCCCATGTCGTCAACCATTCCAGCCATTGTCCATGTCTCGCTGCCTCCACATGCCCTCAATGCAAGTGCCAAGCCGTACGAGCAGCCGACAAATGACCCAGCCACGGATGCGATTTGGAAGACACGAGGTGGCATCCAAAGGAACGACGAAGCCCGTGGCCCCATCACTGCGTTGGACCTCGATTGCGGCCGGTCGTTTGTGATTGAGTCGCCCGTGGCTCGGACAGTCAAAATCGATGCCATCACAAACTCGCCATATTACCACTGGCATTCGTACGGCCAATCCCAAACCATGATTGATGGAGAGATGACATTGAAGGTCGTATGTGTACCAACCAACAACTCGGAGCCGCATTACGTCAACATTTACGTGTCGACGCAATCGATTCGGAAGATTACGTCC
This sequence comes from Aphanomyces stellatus, assembly GCA_009835185.1. Classification (NCBI taxonomy): domain Eukaryota; phylum Oomycota; class Saprolegniomycetes; order Saprolegniales; family Verrucalvaceae; genus Aphanomyces; species Aphanomyces stellatus. The sequence continues at coordinate 78,309 of VJMH01005093.1, read as the reverse complement.
CGCGCCGACGGGGACGTTGTCGTCTATCCAAACACACTGGCTTCATCCAACACGACCAATCTCACGATCCAAAATGCTGGCTCGGGCAACATCTTTGTCCAAGACAGCACTGTAACGGCCCACACCCTCAGCCTCCATGCAGACACATCTGGGTCGATCCAATGGAACGTCCCGACGACGGTAGTTGCACACACTCTGGATCTCCAAACGGCGGCCGGAGGCAGTATCTTCTTGTTTGCTTCGACCACGTTGGCGGCACAGTCGTTGGTGGCCACGACACAAGCCAGTGGCAGTATTGCCGTCGAGGCCGCCACGATGACTGTCTCATCGATGATAACAAACATTGCAGGTACAAACGTGTGTCCGTGTTGTTGCATTTGGTCTGAGTATGTAGAAACATTGTTTTGACGTTGTTCGTAGGTGCAGGCAGCATCGTCTACTCGGCCACGGCGAGCACGTGTGGCAGCCATTCGATCAAGCAAATGGGACCTGGCAATGCCTACACGAGTGCCATTGGCTGTGTCGACACGACAGTTTTGGCCGCATCCACCGGCGACATCTACGTCGCGTCAACGACATCTTTCGACGTCAACCAGATGGGCTCGGGCAACGTATATCTCCAACAAGTCGTGCCACTGCCGCCACACGTGTCGGGGTCGTATCAACTGCTGCCCACAAATCCACGGACGATTATGATACCCCATGTGCCCGTGCCGCCACATGCATTGACAAGCCAGCAACCAACCCAACCAACCCCACAGCTACCCCGTGTCGAATTCAGTTTTTTGGGTACATTGGTACTCCTTTTCGTGATTTTGGGGCTCTGCTATGCCGTTTGGCGTTGGTTTGCCCGGCGAAACAATACGACCAAGCTATCGACGACGACAAACAACGAGGCAAGTGCCCTCTGCGCGAATTTACCAGCAACATATCAGCATGACCCAACAAGTCACGAATTCTGCCAAAGTCTACCGGAGCAGCAACAATTGTACAACCCCAACTCGGGCACGATCAACTACGTTGGCACTGGTGGGGCATCGGTGCCCTTGCACCAGTTACAACCGCGTGAAATTGAATCATTTGTCCCTCAGGACAGGGTCTCGACTCAAACAGGCGGAAACCTTCCGCGGTATTGACCTCTATTATGATAAATAGCCTCTCTGTACTGTATTGGGCATTCCATGTGCTTCGTGTCGCTGCGAACATCAATACTGTTTTGTCAGTGTGCGTCCGCGTTGCAACATACAAGACAACTTGGCATGAATTAGTTGCATATCGAAAATGACGACGAGGATGTTGGCACTAGCACTTTCTTCACTTTGCCGAAGTGCGGTTGCTCAGGTTGAGCGTGAGGAGGAGCGCTGGAGCATGGCATATGTAGTATGCATCGATATTACTTGTTGCAATGTGGCGTTGATCACAAAATACAACAAAATTCGTGCTCTGCTCAACATGGCAGCTCGATGCCATCGACTCGGCCACCAAAATACTCCGGAGTATTCGAAAGCAGTCCGAAGACCTCTGACCCAAAACTTGTTACTCTGTAAATGCATATGCCCTTTTCATATTTTACATGGAGTGACACCGCATAGCTTGACTTACCCGAGCTCCTAGGTGTACCAACTACGGTCAATCGGTGATCCTTTTATTCGTAACCCTGACTTGCACGTGAGCAGCTCCGCATCAACATCAAGTGACAACCATTCACCGGCCTGCATTCTCACCCACCAACATTCCTACTTGAATCCGGATACCAACGACCCGATCGTGCAGATGGCGAAGCAATTCTGGGTTGCTCGCGACACAACTCATGACCACCGGCGGCGACCCATCCAAGTTCAAACACCCATACACGTATGTGAGCCTCGAGAACACGACGGCACTCCACATCGACTGCGACCGTACGTTTGTCGTGGAAGATGTGGATGCGACGACAATGTGGTTTCAGGGCGTGCCAACGACAGCCGCGTGGGACAGCTTGAGTTATTACAGCATCGACGACGGCCGAGACATTGGCCTCAAGTTGAAATGCCGCGCGACGGGGCCACACCTTGTCAACATTTACGTGCCGACGCGATCGATCCGGACGATCTCGTTTACGTCCGACGGCACGCTCGTCGTGTACCCCAACACGCTCATGAGCTCGCCCACCGAGTCGATTTCGATCACAAATGCCAACACCGGCATGCTCTTTGTTCAAGACCGCACCTCGTCCATCCAAAACCTCCACCTGTATGCTGCCGGCGCCGGCTCCATTCAATGGGATGTGCCGACGACTGTCGTCGCTGCCGCCGCGGACCTGCGCACGTCTGACGCTGGCAACGTGACACTCTTGGCATCCAACCTATTCCTGGCCCATGAGTTGACGGTGTCGACAGCTAGCAGTGGCAGCGTCGCCATCTCGGCCGCCAATTTGACTGCGGAGACGACGCTCACGACAGACGTGTCAGGTTGGTTGTCTAGTGTGGCGATTGGACGATCGTACCTTTTTGTATAGGGTTGGGGGATGTCGTGCTGAGCAGTCGCACTGGGGCGTGTAGCAACCACATCCTTCGTCAAATGGGGCCTGGAAATGCCTACACAAGCGACGTCACGTGCGCCCAAACGTCTGTGACGGCCGCCTCGACGGGGGATACCTACGTGGCTGCGTCCGCCACCTTGGTCGTCAACCAAATGGGGTCAGGGACAGTCTACCTCGTGGGGAGGACGCTGCCACGGTCCATACAAGGCGGCGCAGTGCATCGTCTGGACACGGACCCTTCCAAGCCATCTATTTTGCAGGCTGCCTTGCCACCCCATGCACTAGCGCCGCCGTTGTCTCGAGACCCAAGGACTCAGTCCCCACCAGCCGACTGGGACACGGAGCGAGGCGGCATTCGAGCGTCAGGTGACTTCTATGGGGACATCCAGGCCGTGGATCTCGATTGCGGCCGGACCTTTTTGATCGAAGCGCCTGATGCGACTCACGGCGCGTATGAAGTGGTCACGGACGCGAGGTATTTTCAATGGCGCGCGTTTGGCATGACTGTCGACGCTGACGGCGTGACGTTGGTTGTTGTGTGTGAGCCACTCAACGTGGTGGAGCCGTTTTACTTGAACCTGCATGTGCCAACTCGGTCGATTCGCAAGATCACTGCCCGCGCCGCCGGCGACGTCGTCGTCTACCCCAAGACACTCGCCGCCAACAACGCGACTAATGTGACGATCCAAACAGCTGGCGCGGGCAATGTGTTTGTCCAAGACAACACTGTCGTTGCCCATTCCGTTCATCTTCAAGCCGACAAGGCAGGCTCGATCCAATGGAACGTCCCGACGACAGTCGTCACCGACACGCTGCGTGTCCAAGCAGCTGACGCGGGCAGTGTGTTTGTCTTTGCGTCGACATCACTCGCAGCCACGTCACTCACAGCCACAACCTTTGCGAGAGGTAGCATCGCCATTGACGCCACGTCGCTCTCGGTCGTGTCCCTCCACACGGACATTTCAGGTGAGACCAAAGTTTGGTTGAAAAGACACTATATTGTGGTAGGCGCTGGCGGGGTGGTCTACTCGACCACAGCTGGCACATGCGCCAACCATTCGATCAAGCAAATGGGACCTGGCAATGCCTACACAAGTGCAATTCCGTGCGCCAACACGACCATCTTGGCAGCGTCGACCGGTGACATCTTTGTGTCGACCACGGCATCGTTGGAGATCAACCAAATGGGCTCGGGCACCGTGTACCTCCAACAACGGTTACCACCACCGCCACAAGTGTCGGGGCCATATCAACTCTTGCAAACCCACCCAGCACCAATTGGGATTCCCGTTGTGCCCGTGCCGCCGCATGTATTGAAAAGCCACCAACCACCACCAAGCCCAGAAACACCGTCGCCTTGGGTCAACGTTGGAGTTGCGTGTGTGTTTGTATTGGTTGGGCTCGTTTATTGTTTCTGGCGTTGTTGGTGTTGTCGACAAAGTTTGTCGACGACAAAACCATCGCAGAGGACGAGGAACGAAACAAGCACCCTCTATGGGACGACGCGACCAACGACGCACGGCCGTCCAAATGCCCCAACGGCTGTCCAGCAATATCAAAATCTACTTCAGCACCGCCAGCAACAATTGTACAACCCCAACTCTGGAACAATCAATTACGTCAACCAAGCAGACGGATCGGTTCAGTTGATCCCCGACGTCGGCATGTCGACTTCATAACATGGGATTTTTCCTAAACAAACTGCCTTGAGTCGAGAATTCGGATTGCGGGTTTGGGCATTACAATATCGCTACGACTTCTACAAACAACATTTCGCAGTGGCTTGAGTCACGCAAGTCGACGTCATGGCAATGCCCCACAAGTATGGGGAGAATGTTAGTCTTTGTAAATGCAATCTGAACGCTTCGTTCCAGTCGTCGACGTTGCCCGTCACGTGCGCAGATAGACTAGAAGGAAAGACGAGTCCTGTTCAGCCGCCCTCGTGTGCTGTTGGGTCCACAAACCCTATTGACCATCAAATCAGGTCATGGCTGGGGCACAATTGGCTGGGGCAGCAAAGCCAACTCTAGAACGAGCCATATTTACAAATGTGACCAACAATTTTGCTTCCATTCACTCCCACTGGGATGCCCGTGGATCGAGGTCGTTCCAACGACGACAGCAACAAAATGACTTGAGAATCGTTGGTGCATCCGTTGCCAACCGCAACAAACGAATAGCTGCAGTGGTTGCACATGCCAGTCCCGTTGCCCGCACGATCGAAACAACAAGAGCCTCGCGACAAACCAGTCAGTTGCATCAACCTGGCTTGCTTTAACGTTGCAAATTCACATTGGAAATTATGACTCGATCCACCACCTCGTCGACTCTAATGTCCTCGACTGTGGAGCTGCTCTAGACGTCGTTGTGGAACGTTAGCTCGTCATGACACTGGAGCCATACGTGGTGTCGCGTGGGATAGTTGTAGCGTTGCGGGGATTCATGGCGTGGACGAGGGGCGTCTCGACATAATTGATGGTGCCTGTGCGAGGGTCGTACAAGTCGTTGGTTGGGCTTGTTGGTGCATTGGGCAGCAGTTGGTGCCACCTTGGTCTTTGTTGGTTCCAGCGGCGCCAGCCGTGCCGACAGACGAGAAACAGGCCAAGCATGGCCAGAGCCAGACCAACCATTGCATGCTGTCGCCAGGCCACGTCAATATCCAACGGGTCAGCTCCATGTTCGAGAGAATCGTCGACCACATCATCGTGCGGCGGTAATTGAGCGAGCGCAAGATTTGGCATTGTCAATCGATTGTCCATTTGAAATGCCCCCGACACATGGGGCGGCGGCGTCGATTGTTGGACAAAGACCGTGCCCGACCCCATTTGGTTGACGTCCAACGCGTTTGCAGTTGCTACGAAGACGTCGCCGCTCGAGGCCGCAAGGACAGACGTCTTGGCGCACGTGATGGCGCTTGCGTAAACATGGCCACGACCCATTTGGTTGATGATGTGGTCGCCGCACGTGCCATGCGTTGTATACGCAATCCCGCCAGTGCCTACGACCAGTCGTGAGCGACACTCTTGAGGATGATATATACCGGCAATGTCAGTGTGCATTGACGTGGCGACCGTGAGGTTGGTCGATTGGACAAAGACGACGCCGTGGCCGTGCGTCGACGCCGTCAGCGCCTCGGTCGAGAGCTGCGACGTGGCAAAGAGGATGACGCTGCCTGCGTCACCCGCGCGTAGCTCGATTGTGTCGGCGACGACCGTTCTCGGCACGTTCCATTGAATCGAGCCAGCACCGTTGGCACGTAGCGCGAGCGAGTGAACCGCATCGACGGCGCTGTCTTGGATAAATATGTTGCCTCGATCTTCGTTCGTGATGGCCAACGAGACGTTGGTCGATCGAGGCGACGACGTGTGGAGCGTGTGAGGGTACAGCACGAGATGTTGACGGCCCCGAAAGGCCACGTATTGGATCGACTGGGCTGGTACGACAATGTCGACCACATACAAGTTTTCGACGTAGGGGGTGTGCTGGCACCATACTGTGAGGAGCGTGTCGCCATCGACGACTTCGACCGAGTGCAAGAGCATGCTCTCGACATTGGCTGGAGCTTTTGCGTCAGGTGTGGCAATGATCTTGGTCGTCGTCATGTCGTTGTCTTGTGCCCGCACAAACGTCCGGTCGCAGTCGATGAGAAGCGACGTGATGGAGCCTTGGATGGTGTATTCCACGGGCGGATTGCGGTGGCGGTGACGTGATGACGTGGCATGATGTGGCGACCCTTGCAAGACATGCGGTGGGATTGCCACAAGGAGTGGTGGAGTAGTCGTTGTCAGCTCGTCCACCACGGTTGACACCGTCCCCGACACTTGAAGTGGCGCTTGACCCTTCTCCTTGGATGACACGAGAAAGACCGTGCCCGCGCCCAATTGGGTCACGTCCAACGCGTGTGACGACGCCACGTACACATCGCCCGTCGACGTTGCCAGGACAGACGTGTTGGCACATTGCATCGCACTCGTGTAGGCATTCCCTGGGCCCATTTGGGTGATCGAGTGGTTTCCACATGCGCCATGGCCAGTGTAGGTGATCGTGCCAGATCCTACAGCAACAAAAATGACTCGTTGTCACACACAAATCGTCCCCCGACGACGTCAGCAACACAACGTATACCTGAAAGGGACGTGGCAACGTGGCTGGCAACAGTCAGGTTGGCCGATGTGGCGGCAATGTTGCCACTGGTTGTCGTCGTGGCCGACAGAGTCGCAGCTGTCAACACTTGTCTCGACAAGAGCGTGACGTTGCCCGCACTGGTCGTTCGGAGTCCGATGGCATCCATGACGACCGTGGACGCCACGTCCCATTGAATAGACCCGGTCCCGGTCGCTTCCAACGCGAGGTCGTGCATGTGAAGCGCTTGGTCTTGGATGAAAATGGTGCCGGCGTCGGTGTTGGTGATGGAAATGGATGCGGCCATCGAGTCGACAAGCGTTCGAGGGTAGACGACCAGCGTCCCCGACGAGACAAACGTGATCCGACGCAGCGACCGCGATGGCACAAAGAGGTTGACGAGGTAGTGGGCCCCAACATCGTCGTTTGTGCGACACGTCAGTCGAAGCACATTCTCGCCATCGACGACGCCGACCGCATCGAACGACCCAGCTTGCCACGCAAACGGCGTGTCGGCGTCGGCACAGATCTGCGCCGTCGTCGCACTCGCATCTTCGACGACAAAGACCCGGTCACAGTCGATCTCGACGGCTGTGACGTTGGTATGCTGAGGAAAGCACGCGGGAAATATCGGCGCGTCCATCGCCCGCTTCGCTTTTGACACCGTCCAGCGCAAGAAAGTGTGAACCAGATGGAAACGTTGGCGACCGTGATCCGGATAACCGTCAAGGAATGTTGGTAACATGGCACACATTCCACGTTTTGCTCGTAATGTATGTCAAATGGCGTTTGACCTTGGTGCTTGGACTCCAAGCACCACCGTCGCATGATAAATACGAGAGCAGCACTTGTGGATGTTGTTGGCGCCTTGATTAAATCGGGCCACAACGATGCAACGCGAGCGACTGATGCCTCTGGCTATGCTGTCAGTGTAGCAATGGATTGAACACGGTTGGTTCCACCAATGGTAATATATCAGCCGGAAGCGCCTGCATCTCGGGTGGGGGTCTGCCTAGGCTAGGCAAGTCTGAGGCGTTGGTTCACCGCCTTGATCATGGTCGTGGCATCTCGCGGAGGCTACCACCAATCCGTTGAAATAGGCAGAGCAATCGTGGTGGCCTCCACATCAATAGCGACTCTCTTCGCGCCCCTCTTGCTGCCAGAAATTCAGGTCCAACTCGCGTTCAAACAGGTCAAGCCTCATTTGACCAGTGCCTAGGTCGACGACTGGTTCCATAAAACACATGAGCTGTGGATGTTCAATGACAGCGAGCGTCGTGTCTCGAGCAGCATCTCCTGCACTTTGAGTGACGGCAGTCACCAAGGATACCGAGACTCATCGTCGATGGCGCCGCCGCGATCCGACTTGTTTGATGTGCCACCGAAGCTTTTTAACTCAATCAATTCGAGGTACTGTTGTGTCTCTAAACGTAAGTTCACGATCACGATCCTGGGCTCTTCGATACCCTTAGCCCACGACAGTGCCTCACGTCCGCTTGGCGCTGATGCTTTCGCCACCCACTGATACCCTATTCGTCGTTTCGGGTCGTCACATGGCGGAACTTCCAAGAAAGCGCCACGGGCCCTCGCCGCCCACTCTTGCTCGTTCGAATGTCCAGCGTCCAAATGGGCTAATGAATGTCATCGGTGGTCGTTGGTTGGTCATAATACCTGTTTCTGGCACAGCAAGTACACAGTAGTCGAGCCCCAGCAGTACGCATGTAGGACAATCGGTTGACTGAAAACGACGAGAGCCACAAAAAGCGTCCCTCGTCAGGGCCAGCTCGACCAAGATACGGTCGTTGCCGCGCATTGGCACAACTGGTACACCACCGACCTTTTCGTTTGGGCAATGCGTACCTGAGACCGAAATCCACCCATCGCACCCTTCCAACTCGTTTTGATGTGACCAGTGCCCACGATTGGGAATGTGTTGCCACCAGTTCTCGACTGCATCGGCGAGTCTGCGACACCTTCAACAACACAATAACAGTTGCAGCAAGTTGGATTCGTGCTTGGATTCGACCATTCCGCCAACTAATCGTCGAGCGAAACAACATCGTCAGCATGGTTGTGGCGTGGGGTAGCTGCCCTTGCGACCCAGTGGCTCGGTGTAGTTTATTGAATGCGGTTCGTTCGAGTTTCTTGGGGGAGTTGCAGCCATCCCGCGCCGAAGCAACACATAACCGCGGATCAAGGTCACGCCACTCGCCCCCGACTTTGTGGGATCTGTGTCATCGGCACGTTGTCACATGTCAACACACCCATTCAACATAGAAACCAACGTCCTTAAATATGGTTGTAGACCTATCTTACTCTCTCTCGAGAAAACAACTCGACCGTTCGATGACATCATCGCTTTGCCGACGCGGTTTCGATGGCCGTGACAAAGTCGGTGCTGGCTTCGTTTGCGAGACGTTTGCGCTTGTAGCGCTTGTAGGCTGACCACGGCACGAAGAATGCAAGGAGGACACCAAACGCGGCCAAAAAGACCCATCCAGTCGTAGCACCAGAGCTGCTCGACGACGAAGATGTGGACGCCATGGGGCCAGGAAGGGTCGTCAGCGGCGGCGGCTTGCAACAGTCCAACAGCGCGCTGCCGCTCGAGCAGCAACCGGCGGTTGTGGCGCAGCACATCAACGGGCTGTTGTTGGGGCCAGCGACGGCGCAGCGAGGGGCCTGCGTCGAGCACATGTCGACGAGAGTGACGATTGGGGTATCTGACGACGTCGCATTTGACGAGTTGCCAGACATGGTGCGAATGCTTGATCGGCGTCAGCAGCAAATTTGAACAATGGACGACAGGATCCGGGGCGTTGAGGAGCACACACGGCAGGAGCCCGAGGCGAAATTTGAACTCCGACTGCAGTGGGCCGATTTGATTGGCCGATGCCAACTGTCAAAACTCATACAAAAATCAAGTGTTTTGCCGTATGTAACCATATGGTCCGGATACACAAACCTACCCGGATAAGAAGTCAAGTGACAAGCAATGGTGGATATATGAACGCCTCTGGTGCCGAACCTCACGCGAGTGATGGCTTGCATATAGTACTGAGGTTGCTGAATACATTGGCTTTGTTGACCACTGTACAATTGATGGCGATGGCAGTGCCTTTGGCGACTCAAGATTCGGGAGATCGAAGGTTGCAGTTCGGTGACATGGAGAGAGCAGGGCCAGCAATGGTTAGTAATGTCCACATGTGGGCATTACTGTCCATTGAATGGCGGTTCAGGTCGTTGATGACTGGCAGCACTGTGAATGAAGGTCGTAGAAAGTACTCCCGGAGTACCTGGTGCCCCCAATCCCCCAGCGCGATGCCAAGAGCGGCGACGACGTTTAAAATGCACGCGGAGCATCCACCATTTCTAATATTGAGCAGCTACCATCTACACCCGGACTTCAAACACAAAGAAAACCGCAACTGAGCCGCCAGGCTGGGACGAACTTTACTAATGTTGCAACTGTTGAAATTGATGAGTTGACTACCCGTGGTGTTTCAAGCCCCTCTCCCGCCACCACTACAGGACGACTGTTTGAGAAAATTCGAGCAGCAGACGGAATGCCTTTTGAGCACTTGGCAGCCTAGCGAAGCCCATAGATCGACGACCACATTTGCACACAGAATCGTGTCTTGGCCCCCCAAATACCTTGCTTCAACTAGTGTACTTTTCATTGCTCCAGCTGACTCCCCAATAACCTCACTTCTGAACTACCCCAGAGTACAACGATGCAGGACAGGCGTTCAACGCCCCTTGGACCCTTTGGATTCATCGACCTCATGGAATTTGACGAATGTGCCAACAGTGCCTGGTTGCTTCTGCACGCAGGACAAAGGTGTGAATATACTTGGAGTACCATGTTCATGTAAGCTCTCATCCACGATTCTCTAGGTGCCAGTTGGGGGACACGATGGCTATTGCACGTATTTCGTCCAGATGAGTGTACCTTAGTTCTCAATTGAATAGCGTGGCCGTTGGATACATGCAATGTTATGCGTATTGGTTCGCTGGACGATCAAAGCGATGGGCACTTACAACCCATGGACAGCTTCAAAAGCGAAGACTTGGCCAACTGAACTTGTCCTGAGCCCAGATCCAGCTCCTCAAAGTGGCGCCAACTTGGATGAGTGAGGCAGAACCAACACTCCAAACTGGCCCAATGACCATCACTCTCAGTCGAAAGGCAGTTAAGTTTGACCACGTTGGGCTGCAGCACCATGCCCACAGCGGCGACAATGTATTGCGAGTCTTCTGGGCCGCGAGTGGCGTCGCACGTCGCTTGGCCGCGCAAGGTTAATTTTTCTCCCCAGGTGGTGGCACCCACAACACACAATTTCTACCAATCAGTGTGCGAGATAAGTAACCAGTACTGGGTGCTCACTCATTCTTCGATTGCCGCCGACGTTCAGTCATGCGTGCTGGGATCCTCGTCGCAGCCGTCGTCGTCGCAGCCGTCGCGGCCGACTCGGTCAACTACTGCGCGGCAACCCCGCAATGCGCGATCGCAGGCCCCAACAACACGGCACTCTGGTGCTGTGGGGACCCGAAAGGTTGCTGCCCCGGCGTCGACTGCTGCGGCGCTGCGGCAACCAATACGTCGGCCAACAGCAATGCTTCGTCCTCCTCCTCCACCAACACCACCACCACTAGCACCACCAAGTCCCCCGTGGCCACCACTATCCCTTCCACAGGGCAGGCGACAGCACCACCAACGACGACCAAAGCAGCGTCGTCGGCCGTCGCCGCCGCGGTCTCCATCAGCCTTGCCACGCTTGTCGCGATGTTTGTCTAAGCTGAGAAACATGAATCGCTGCTGCGGCCCGTCAGTTTGTTCTTGCGTCCTTATACAAGTAGTGTGCGCAAATGCTCGGCGCCACGGATGTGGCACAACACATCCTGGGCGAATGGAGCTGTCAGCAATGAAGTTGCACATTGGGCTCGGATATTGGCACAAGTCGTGCCACTTGTCACAAGAGGCAAGCAAACTTCGTCAGTGACATGGCAAGGGGTGATTGCCTTTTTGTCACGATCACGCGTCTTTCGATGAATCGTTCAGTAATAGTCCAACAGCGACGGTCGAGTGACACATAATCGTCCCAGTTAATCGTCCCGAGATTTTTAGTCGCCTCCTCCCTCGCATTCTCGGAACGACGTGTAGATGGATCCTACCTATTGCCGCCTGCACTTGGTTGCAACCTTGAACGCACGTCTTGAAGGGCTGACACCTTTACCACTAGATTGTCATTTCATTCAACCTGGTCATATATATCTGAATGTCCTGACATGCGGAGACATGGAGTGACGCACCATCGTCACCACACGACCACGCAAGATCTCGTCGCTGGCTCATTCCGCGACGTCTCCTAAGTACACTTTCCCCAGCCCAAGCATGTCTTCCTCCTTCCTAGAACACTTCGACGAAGGTTAACAACCAATCAATCGAGGCTCCATCTGGTCAAGATCGCCAAGCCACGTGTCCCTCCTTGGCCTTCCTTTCAAAGGTATGAAACCGTCCACCAACAGAGCAGCAGCTTTGCCACGAGGTGTCCAATGTTGTCATCAATCGCATGGACGATTCCATCCGACATTGCCACAGTCGACAGCGCCGTACATAGCCGTTGTCGGCGAGTCCAACCTGAGTCACGTTTAATCTGTCGTTTGGCTCCATCGTGAAGAGGTTTGAGACGTTTGAAGGCTGATCAAGGCCAGGCGTTTCATATCCACTGTAGCGGCGGCGCAGCGCATCCAATTCCTGTATGCGTTCCCCGGCGAATACCTTGAGAGTCAACCCACCTCATCGACATGCTTGCTGTCGACGGTGTCGTCTCAACTTGGAGGGTGCGATGGGAAGCGGCAATTTGTAAGACCAGGAGCAGCACCTGTCCCGCGACTCGTCTGTCAATACAACCTCGGTTCCAAGTGGCGACCTTTCAAGTCACATGAGTGACCAATCAGAGGCCAGGAGGGTTGGAGAGACGCATCATCGGGTCACCTCGTGTCGACTGGTGGAGTGGCGACACGCATGGGCGCCACTTGGGAATCTCCTCGCTCACACATCAGTCGCCTTCACACACAAGAAGCCAGAGATGAACACCGAATGCACCGTCGCCGACGGTGCAACAACATGTGCCGTGCCAGCCCAGCAACATTCCCCCGCCTCCATTGCGAAGTCGACCAAAGGCGCCAACCTCCACAGCGATGCTTCAACCAACGCGTTCAAGGTTCAATCACACCGCAAGTCAGCGTCGCTTGTTAACACCCTCTGGGTCAAGCAAAGCATGGCGCTCGTCACAAACGAGTCGTAACCTCGACAGTCAATACGAATCGTTTGATGTGTCCGCGTCGTGCGCAAGTTTAGCTGACGACCAACAGTGGACACCGTCGCTCGCGAAAAGGGAGCATGCATATGGAGGCGTGAGCACTCCGTTTGAGACGAGCAGTTGCGCATTCCAGATCGGTTAATCGGTGGCGACCGCGGGAAGTACGGTACCAAAGACGTCAAGGCCTGAAACGAGGCCAAGTTGTTGGGATAGCGAAACTGCCACAACGACAGTTTCATACTCGAAACGGCCGCACGGCCGCGGTCCAAGCGTCGCGAATCTTGAGATGGACTGCGCATGACGTGGAAGAAGGAGCGATATGGAAGCGATGGCTTCAGTCCTCCACTGTGCTTGACACTTAGCCCAAGGTGGGATCGAGGGCTCCACGTTCAAGGCACGGGTTGACTTCTCCAGTACTCACATCCATCATGCGAGATCACGTCGACCTCAAGCAACGGTATGCACTTGGTTGCTTTCCGAGGAATTGTCGTTGGCCAAGATGAGTTCTTGCGGCGCGTCGTCAACAGAGAGCATGTCCTCTTGTCCGCTTGATGTTTCGGGAAGTTTCCACCACGCGTTCAAGAGGTTCCTCGTCTCGAAATATCGGCCGTCGATGATGGTAGCCCAAGTGGTCGGTTGTCGTTTGTTCGATGGGATTGTTCCTGACGATCTTACGAACACACGACATGTTGAACCAGTGTTTGGTCACGTGTTTGGTCACGTGAGGTCAATGTTGAAGCCACGAGGTGGATCGTGGGAGGTAGCCAATGGCGCTCTCTCCTCGTGCCACGTGGTAGGCACTTGCGATGTCACTCTCGCCACCGAACACCTCAAGGTCGTAGGCTCCATGAGGCTTCAAGGGCCAAGTCAGGCCATGCCCCAGAGCGCCGTACCGTACCCTTTGAGGGCACCAACTCCATCGACGTGCGTCGTCTGCTTTACGCATGATTCGTGCTTGACGAGGCAACATGATTGCTATAGGCCTACACCGTCCAGGTGACGTTGATGCCATCCAACAGGATGACTCTCTCCATGCTTGTCAAGCTCACAGAGACGAAGTCTATGAGTCCTCTTTGTTGGGATACATGATCATCCAATCGATCGCAGCGACTGTTCTGCGTCGGATGCTTCGCGAATGCAGTAGTATACTCAGCTGTTGATGGTGCCCACCAGTTGATGCATCAACATTGAGAAAAACCTCGAATAATTAATACGGCAAAAAGCACCGACCCTATCTCGCAGCTCCCAAGCATTGACCGTAGGGTTACGGTGAGGAGCAGGTGGTTGACGACAACGACAACGACGACGACGGTGACTATGAGGCTGTTGTCGCTTGCTGGGATAAGATTTCGCCTCCACATTGGCATCCGCAGGTGGTTATATCCGATTAGGTGCGATCTTAAGTACGATACCTACATTCCCCAAAATACAATCACGACACTTTGTTGCAATGGAAGCCGATGGAATTCATGGGGTCGCATTCTCCAGCGTCCGTCAGGCGAGAGTAAAAGATGACACTTTATTGGAGAAAATGTGCAAGCTTTGGCGGCCGTGGTGGCGCGCGGCATGTGGAGGCAGGCTGGCTGGTGTGCCTCAGAAGACCCTTCCGCGGCGACATAAATAATGCACACAACCCTGATCTGAAAATAAAAATCGAACACGTGGGTGCAAAAGTACGCGTAATATTATACTGGGCGTTGAATCTCGAAGAAGTACAGGTCTCAAGATCGTACTTTAATGGATTATCAAGGATTTGTATACTGTCCCTGCCAAAACCAATAAAACCAGCGCTCGCCTTTACCAGGCTCTCACATTACGACGGACCCGGACACACGTAGCCGTCCGTGCTCCCGCCGCCATCCTCGCCGCCGTCACCCGAGCTCTCATTCTTCATTATTCAGGATGAACGCCAAGATGACAGCGCCCGTGTGTGTGGACCCACTCAAGTGCTGCGACCTCGACAAAGCCGGCTTGACCGGTCTCGGGTGCAGTGTCACGACCGAGTTTGTGTCGGCGGCGACGCTCCCGACGGCGCACAGCGAGTGGCGCATGCATGCGTTCCGCTCCCAGGGGTGTCGGCGCATGGCCGAGCCGATCGCGTTGGTGTTTGGCGACGTCGAAGACAACATGCTCGTGCGCGTGCATGACCAATGCGTGACGTCCGAGGTGTTTGGGTCGCTCCGGTGCGACTGCAAGGAACAGTTTGACCAGACAAAAGCCATGATGGCCGCGCATGGGAAGGGAATGCTCATCTACATGCCGCAGGAAGGCCGCGGCATCGGTCTCTCCAACAAGGTGCACGCGTACTGCCTCCAAGACCAAGGCGCGGACACTGTCGACGCAAACCGGATGCTCGGCTTTGAAGACGACTACCGGTCGTACGAGCCCGTGAAGGCGATCCTCGACCATTTCAACATTGCGAGAATACAATTGTGCACCAACAACCCGCGGAAGATTCAAATTTTGACCGAGTTGGGCATCGATATCACGGCGCGCGTGCCCGTCTTGATCCCTGGCCAGCCGTTCAACCAAGCGTATTTGGATGCCAAGGCGCAGCGCATGGAACACATGATGGACGCGCCGCCGCCGTCGTCAGCATCGTTGCGGGCAGACGACGGGTCGGTCGCCGCGTCGACTGCCGCGACCGCCATCGACAAAGACAACCAGCATCTCTGGACCCTGGATCAACAGGCGACCCAGATCATGGTCATGGTCTTTAGTGTCCTTGCCATGGTCGTGTACATGCTTGTGAACAGTATTTAATTGCGCGCGCACGCCACGATCGTGATAATATGACGCAACGAGTTAAGAGTAGTGTCGGGGTTGAACACATAAACCAGGGTTTACGAACGAGCGATAGACCACCCCACGAACAGACAACACAGTGTGGGCACACTAGTACATAACAGCAGAGAACATTGCCACGATATGATGGCATCGACTGCCCTTTATAGCCGGAGTTGGCATCGTTCCAGAGGCCCACCTCACATCACCAAGTGACGCGTGTGCCTCCTCTGCAACCGCATGCGCGGGCGGGTGGAGTTTCAGTCCTGCTGTTGGGCGGCGCGGCCTATGTCGTTCGTCTCCAATTGTGTCGACGACGTAGCAGCCATGTATGGACACCCCGCCATGCTGGTTTCGATCCGAGGATTGAACGCTTGCCATGGAGATGGAGATTTGTCCTCGACAAGATGGATTGTTCCTCGTGAGAGAGAACGGGATGGCGTCGATGTTGGCAACGACGATATATTAAGCCGTCCACAAAGTCCTTGATCAATAATACGGCGCGTGGAGCGAGTGGTGGTGGCGCGGCTGCAGCTCTTCAAACCACGGGTGGGTCAAAGCTTGCTTGGCCGAGATGCGTTGACGGGGTTCGTAGACCATGAGACGCTGCGCCGATGAGGATACAAATCATTCCACAGAGCGTACCGCAAGGAGGTCGACGCCCAATGCATCCAATGTCGGGACGATGTGCATCCATGGCTGGGGCTGCCACTTGGGAAAGGTTGTCTTGTAGTCAGGGAGCGCGCTCACGCCGGGCCACATGTGGTCGTCCGGCGTGCCAAGCGTTCGGAAGATGCGAAAGAGTTCGTCGATTTCCGAGTCGCCTGCGATGGCGATGAGACTTCACGAGAAGAAGAGGTCTACCTGGAAAGAGCGGCTTGCGGTTGACCATCTCGGCAAAGATGCACCCGATGCTCCACATGTCGACTGCCGTCGAGTAATGCGACCCACCCAAGAGGATTTCCGGCGCGCGGTACCACAGCGTCACAACCTCATGCGTGTAATTCCGAATCGGGATTCCAAACGCACGCGCGAGCCCAAAGTCCGCGAGTTTGAGGTTCCCCTGCATGTCCAAGAGCAAGTTCTGCGGCTTGAGGTCGCGATGCAGCACGCGGTTCGAGTGGCAAAAGGCAATGCCCCTAGGTCCCTCGTGGATCACACATGACGACAACGACGACGATGACGACGCACATGAGGAGTTGATGAACGTAGCGCTTGAGGACAAACGGAATCATCGTCGCGCCGTGCAAGTCCATGTAATGCTTGAGGTCGTGGTCGAGGTACTCAAACACCTGCGAGCATGAGAGACACGACGGACGGACGAGGACGACGATGGTAGTACCAAGTAGAGCTTGTCTCCTTGATGCACCACGTCGTAAAGATGCACGACATTCGGGTGCGCGAGTTCCTTCAAGAGCGAGATTTCGCGCATCGCTGTGCTCGGCACGCCCTCGTCTTCCGACTCGAGGCGGATCTTCTTGAGCGCGACCGTGCGATTGGAATTGAGGTCGACGGCTTTGTACACGACGCCGTACGTGCCTTCGCCAATCTTGCTCACCTTGCGATACTTTTCCATTCGAGACGACGATCTGCGATGCTGGCGGCGGCGCGGACTCTCTCGGGCAGACCGCAAAACGACGAGTTTGGCGGATTACATGGGTCGTACATCTCCACCTCGCGGTTTAATATTTATCTCCCACAATCTATGCCCTTCCTTTAAATGAATGAACGAGAGAGCATACAAAAGTACAGCAACGTACGTGTACGTACTGTCGTTGAAGCAATGGAGCTGTGTCTGATCCCCTTGCAAACGCCCAGTGAACAAGATCCAACGATCCGATTGGTCCAAGATCCAACCAGCGACCAGCAACCATTCTGGGCGCGCAACAATTATGGCCCAAGGGGGATTGAGGGAGGGCTGTTAAACCAAACCTCGATTGGGGGGGGGCTCTACCACTGTACTGTGGTGGGACGAGGGCGAGGTATACTTGTGTGCGATGGGTTCTGTAGTCCAAACGGCGGCGCCCCCCAACCAAAGTGTTGATCCGAGGAGTGCAGGGGGCAACCCATGTCGCCCACATTTGACTGTTTGAGTTGCATCTCACCAGATACGAGTCGTGCAGAGCTTACACAGCCAAGGTATCCCTTGAAGGGGGCACGACCAAGTTTTGACATTGCAGGCGCGATAAAATATACTAGTAAAACACAAAATAACTCATCGACGAGATTTGGGTTCTCAACAAGGCGAAAACCAAGAAATAAAAATAAGTTTTACATAACAAAGTAAAAATGAAAAAAATACTACCAGGACGACGAAATACGAAGTATCGTTTTAGTCAAAACTACCTCCTCGAGATGGTGAGATATTGCGTGTTTTACGGTCCTATTTGTAGACACAACACTAATAGGCATCACTCTATCGGAGTTCAACATCGTTTATCACTCACTCATCGATCAGGAATGCTGAGTTCTCTCCATTGTACTCTGGAGATGGTCGAGGTATTTCCACACTGGGCCAAGCCTTCCAACGTCTTCGTGCGGTTCCAGTTGACTTGAGGATGGAGGGGTTTGGTTTATATAGTGTATTTTGACACTATTTCATGGCGATTCGAAACAGATCTTTGTAACAGCCAACTCGCAAAGAGGCTATTGGATCCGACAATCGGTGAAGAGTCCCGCGGCCGCCGCCCGAGATCGCGACCGACCTTCGATGGGACAGAGCTTGAGTTGCTGCAGTTGCGGACCTCGGCACCCCCTCGACGACGACACGATCCACGACCCTCTCAAGGCGCTCCCGCCGCAAGTCGAAGACGACAGTTGGAAGAAATATAGTTCTTTCAACCACAAAGCCGCCATGTTGTCCGAGGATCAGTCGTACGCGCCGCCGCGTTACGTCGGACAATTCTCGGCGGAAGCGGCGTGGGAGCTCTAGCGTCCTGCGTCGACTCCTCCTGATGCATCTCAACCGCGCGCTTTCCAGATGATTTAATATAGTTTTAACAACAAATGGTGAACCAACTACGCTTCAAATGTCCCACCCGCCGTGCGTCGACTTGGGTGGCTCATCAAACTTTTGCGACGAGAAGCGAAAGCGCGCGCTCGAATCTTCGTACGAGTCGGCCTCCTTCTTGGGGGTCAACGCCGACGAACTGCTGCCGTTGAGGCTGCTGATGGACGAGCCATACGAGAGCCGGTCGTGGTCCAAATCTTGGCTCGTTCCGCTCTTGAACGAAAGCTCGTGTTCATTGACAAAGTGCCGCGGGCTCGCAAACGGATCCTCGTCGTCGTCGCCGTATGCGCGTCCGCCTCCTTTGCGTGTCGCCGCGCGAATCGGCAGCTCCGACTTGGCGTCGTAGCTGCTCTCGGTGATGGAGGGATCCCGTCCGTGGCCGATGTCGTGGGGGTGGTCGCCGTCGTTGGCAGACGCCATCGTCGACCGCTCGTCCTTG
Source organism: Aphanomyces stellatus (assembly GCA_009835185.1). NCBI lineage: Eukaryota > Oomycota > Saprolegniomycetes > Saprolegniales > Verrucalvaceae > Aphanomyces > Aphanomyces stellatus. Next base: position 59,110 of record VJMH01005093.1, on the reverse strand, counting down.
AGCAACTTGTCACTCAGCGCACGGTTCGCGACTTCCGGCGGCCGACTCCCGCAGCAATTGGCTCCCATGCTGAGCGATCCTTGGGAGACTGCTGAAACGAGTCGAAAAAGATATAGCGAGAACGGAACCTTCAATAAGTGATATCGTTTGTAAACGCATAATTATTATATAATATATAGACAAACTATTGATCAAATTCAATGAAACATAAATTGTCACTACTTGTGAAAAAGGATAACAGTGGAACATCGATGCGATCCGGAGTTTGGACGCTTGAGTCGACGGTTTCACGCAGAAGACTGCCACCGCGAAGTTGGATGCAAAACCACCCCTCCACCAAGGGGAAGATGAGATGCTGACTAGTGAACCAGTGCATATGACGAACGCAGCTACATAGCCAACGAACACGAATACCACAGCGACTCGTCGCCATATCCGATCTACCCTGGACCGGCGGAGCGACTAGCTTTATGAACTTCATCGATCCATTCAATGTGGCGTGACTGCGCTGTCGGTCGTCCCCGCGCGACGTCACTTGTGCAAGCATCCAGGGGGAGACGGTCAAGCAAGGTCGTTCGCATGACGAACAAGCATATCAATGATTGGGATATTGCAAGGCACTCGCCCAGTGGATGATGCCATTTGTCCTCTGTCGATCCCTTCCATTCGTCACATAGAATGTCAAATAATACCCTTCATTTGGCGGCCCATTGGTTGTCGCTCTGTAATATAAGTCGAGCGTGGCCACGATATTCGAGGAAATGCACATTTTGACAGTACGATGCCGAGAGTACTTGAGCCAAGCGGATCTGCTGTGGCCAGATTTCCGATTCAAGCAATGGCGATTCATGTTTGGCTGGCTAGTGGGCAATAGTTCCAATTCGTCTTGGGCAATGCCACATGAAAACAAGAGGTGTCCAGAGCTCTAAAGCCACATCGTACAAAATTCAAAACCAACATGCTCAACACCGCGAATCGGCCCTGTGATAGTCGTCCAAGAGATTCCATTCGACAACAACCAACCCATTAACAACACAACAAAGTAATTGTATTCCACAAAGTGTAGGTTAAGGGACCACGACAACCGCACTCATGTTGAGCACCTGCGTGTCGTCGCCAGCAGCACAAGCCTTCACGGTCAGAAATTGATACTGTACAACTGTTGATGCCGTGACTCCAAGACATAACGTTGGGGTAAGCCGGTTGGTAGAGACAGGGGCCATCTTGGCACCATGCTTGGGCATCGGTCCACGTGCAGTCGGCCAATTGAGTGGATTTGTCCCAGTCGGTGTTGGTTCTGTGGGTCAAACATTGGTTCGAATTCGGATGGTAGATATGTACTTGGACATCCGCCGCTCCCACTGGAGCAACGGATCATCTATACACAGAAAGGAATAGGGTTGGACGAAGGGACTCGCATCTGTACTCCACTTGGTCATCATGCAAACTTCGGGGCCGCACCAATCGTTCCCACTCCATCTCCAAGTGGAGTACAGATGCGAGTCACTTCGTCCAACCCTATTCCTTTCTGTGTATAGATGATCCGTTGCTCCAATGGGAGCGGCGGATGTCCAAGTACATATCTACCATCCGAATTCGAACCAATGTTTGACCCACAGAACCAACACCGACTGGGACAAATCCACTCAATTGGCCGACTGCACGTGGACCGATGCCCAGGCATGATGCCAAGATGACCCCTGTCTCTACCAACCGGCTTACCCCAACTTTATGTCTTGGAGTCACGGCATCAACAGCCCAAGAGTTGAAATATATCACGGTCAAGCCTTGTGCTGCGGGCGACGACTCTCAGGTGTTCAACATGAGCAGAGTCGTTGTAGTCCCTTGAGCTTTGTCTCGTGAAAGATATTGCATCTTATGCTCTTGAAGGCCTTTGTGTGACTGTTGGCGTTCATTGATAATGTCCAAGTCGCAAGTGTGGATTCTGGGTTGCACGCAGAAGATTCAACAACTCTTCGAAGTTTGCGATGTGATGTTTTTCAGTTTGCACGACTTGGACATATTCTCAAATCGATTCATCAACGTGTTATGGCCCTGGGGTGGCGGGTGGCAAGACATACCCTTGGGCATGACGCAAGCGATCGGCAAATGATTCGCGGTCGTTGGCATGGGGAAAAGGTCCTTGGACGACGGGGAGTCCAAGAAACTCGCACAGCGGACGCCATCCGTCCTTGACATTCAAGATCAAGAGACGCTCGGACGGCACATGCGACTTGACATGCTCGATCCATGCGTTGTAGACTGCGATGCCATTGTCGGGAAATTTGCCGCCAAACATGGCAGGGTGGTCCCAAATGATCTGTCGCTTCAACGCCTCCATCGCAGCGCTCTGAGTGCGACCGGGCGCAGCGATCGTCGCTTCCACGGACGCGAGCCACTGCTCGGGCGAGTCCCGCACCGTCAAGATAACCTTGGCGTGGGGGTATTGCGCCAGGATGGACTCGTAGTACGTCGTCGAAGGCCAGTCGACTGTCGCTCGATACGGCGGCCGGCCGTTCGCCGGAGTAAACAAATCGCCCCAGTCGGTCGTGGCGCCATTTTTGTCGGCGATGCGTTTCCATTTCACGAAATCTTCGTCTTCGTTGAGTTTGAGATCGACCATGTGGTAGGTCGGATACCCGAGTTGCTGCAACGCAAGCTTGAGGGACGTCGTGCCCGTGCGTCCAAAGCCACAGCCAACAATCTCGATTGGCATGCTGGTCTGGCGGATTTGAAAGTGCGCACTCGAGTGATTGAGGTGGACGAAGACAAGTAGTTGGATTGGCTGAGGCTGTCGATTTCAACCAATCCAAAGCGTCCAATGGAGGACTGGCAGCCAATGAAACTGCTTTCGATTACAACCGAACACAACGGAAGATCGGCCGAATTGAGCAACGACAACATGGTGGATGTCGCATGAAAGAATGACACTCAGTTGGTAGGGCATGAGGACATCGTGAACCGAACACTCACGTTGTCAAGCCCTACAAATGTACACTTTTTGCACGTTGAACGCTAGGCGAGTCCCCAGTCGAGGTTGAGAAAGTACACATTGTTTGGTTGTTAATACCCCGAGCCCCGCATCGCTTGATGTCGCTTCCTTCTACGTGCAATAACGTCCCGTTGCTCATGCAATAGATCATTCCCTTCCAGTGTGAAAAAGTGCAGGGCTGGAGCACCCCCACTCAGCTTGGTTTGCCATCCGTGCTCCGCAGCTCTCACTAGCTCGACGAGGTGCATGACCTTTTTGATGTTGAATACATTGAACCAACCGCCCTGCAAGTGAGAACGAGTTCCAGGGTTCCAACGCATGTCCTCAAGCGACTCATGCTGAATTTTTCTGTCAAAATAGGGAACGTATTCTGATTGGCCAGGTGTCGTCCTGTTGAAATTCAGACTGCGATTGGCCAAGCTGTCGATTGACCAACATGCACGAAAACTTCAATGTTGTCAAAGCAACGCAAACAAGGAGAAACACTCAAGGGGGAAGACCTTCGAACGATAATCTGCTTGGACCGATCATTATCAGTTGCGTCAGTGTCATCTTCACTGTCAGTGCCAGGGGTTCCCCATATTCGTTGAAATTTTTCAAAATTCCCACAGCGTCAAGTACAGTTGCCCCCCATCAGTTCAAAGAGATAATCATTGCCTCCACGCCCTCATGGCCGCTATATTTCGCCCATGCCCCCACACACCAACAAAACGACCACAAATCGAGGTTTACGAGAAAAACTTGAGTTTCTTCGCGGGCGAGTCTTCCATGTCTTTCGATTTTCTGTTCTTGGGCGGGAGTCTGTGTTTCCAGAGCGTGCAATTCGCGAGGTACTTTGGGCATTTGTCGTGGCGGTTCGTGCCGTTGCATTTTTCGTTGCCGGTTTTGTCAAACCCTTCGCACCACGTCCATTGAAAGTGGTCGCAGCTTTTGATCTTGGGGCCTTCGTACACCATGGGCACGACGCGGACGATCACGGGCGCAATGTCTTCCATCATATCCTACCATAATCAATCCAACGGGAACAGAATAGACCAATCCGTACCCGCGGGGCCAGTGCCGAGACCACGACTTTGCACTGCTGCTGCTGGGCCGACACTTGTTTGCGTTTCATTTCCGTACACCGGTTGCAAATCTGAAACGCGTTCTGAAAGTCGTCGAGCGAGAGCGTGCTGTCGTTTGTTCGGAAGAGCGAATACGGAAACGGATTTGTCGTCGTCGTCGCTTCGTTGGGTGGAAAGAGGACACTCAAATTGAGTGGCATGTCTTCTTTGATTCGATGTTTCGTCAACATGGCCCTACGAGAACGGGTTGACGTCATCCCCACGAAAAACGATGACGCATACATGAGCTGCGAGAGCGAGAGCGACTTGGCGACGGGGTCGCAGTAGTGGAAGAAAATACGCATCAATTTTTGCTCGGCAATGTCCGGCGAGAGGGTGAATCGGGGGAGCGCTTTGGGGGTTTTCGATTTCGGGCAGCAGAGGCGCGCACCCGTCGGGCCTAGCCAGCGTCGTCAGATTCACCCGTTCCGGCATCAGATGACGCAATCCAACATACAGCGGCAGAATCAGATGACGCAATCATGTCGTACCATGGTACGTGGGGGAGATGAGTGCCGACGCGGGGTAGGCCATGGCATGGCCATGCGCTGCAAACGGCCGGCACGCGTTTGGATTGGGCGACAGCGACGGGTGGTACGATTGCGTCATCGGGTGCTGCGGTGGTTGGGACGATGACGTTGACGGGTGATTGAAATAGACGGGCGTCGAAAAGGGAATGTTGGGGGTACTGTGCGGCGCGAGCAATTTGGTGTTGTTATACGTAACGGTCGGGTGCTGCATCGGCTGGTATTGCGGGATCGAAATCGGTGTCGGGATGTGGATGCTCAGGGGATTGTACTTTGGCAGGTTGCTCTCGTCGTCATCGTCGACGGCCGGTTGGTCAGCGTACATGGACGTAAACATGTCCAAAATGTTGGGCAGCTCGGCGTCCGTGAGGAGTGCGGCCGCGTCACTGCTCGTGAGTGGCGCGTCGACGTCTTCGAGTTTGATGGTGGGGGTGCTGCCGCCCATCATGTCGCAGTCGTCGTCGTCATCGTCACCATACAACGCCTCTTCGACGGCGCGGTTACTACTCATGTCCACGACCATCAACGGGGTATGGTGGTTGGCGCTGGACGTGGTCTCAGCCGCACGGATTTCCAAGCTCTCGCTGTCGGGTTTGATCCACTCGAATGAGTCGGAGCCGGTCTGTAGCTCGTGTGCCTGTTTCTGTTCGAGTTCGCAAATCTGATGCAGCGTCTGGCAGATTGTTTCCGTGTCTTGCATCAAGACGGGGTCCATCATCGCGTCGTCGTCGCCGCCGCCTTCTTTCGACTCAAACACGTCGTTCATGTCCAGGAGGTCGTGTGTCGACGAGGGCGCGTGCGACGATGACGTCATTCGAAGTCCCAATGACGTAGGCATCACAGACGCCATCGAGGTGGACGAGAGGGGCGCGCCGGATCGACTCAATTGCCGAATGTTGCGGATTTCGTGCCGTTGATGCCAGCTGGCAACACGCGTATCTATAAATAGACTAGCGCGGTCAGCGATTGGCTGGTTTACTATAAATTCTGAGAGGGCATCTTTCAGGGGGTGGTGCTTAAGAAAAAAACACACGATCGAAACATATGCATTCTGAGAGGGGATTCACACCAACAACGCAACGGCAAGAGGAGAGAAGACCCGCACCACCCCAGAGAAACGGGGGCCGTTGGTTGCGGCGTTTGACGCTGTGATCACACTATTAACTTTGACATGCTCAACTATGCTTGTGGCAAGTACAGAGCAAATTTACGAACATGCTGCACACTGCTGGTGTCAATTACCCAAGTGCTGGGTGCTGGGGTGGGGACATGTGACGAGTCAAGCCGAAGTGGTTGGAATACCAAATGTTGGGTCGTAGTCGTCGTCAGGATCGATAATACTTCGTTGCGGCCTGCGATGGCTTTGCATGTGGATTTTGGATTTTAAAAACTGGCTTCTGATGTACATGGAACGAATGCGGTTTCGGTCAATCGAATGGAGTTGTTTGAACACAAACATCTACTCGCGTAGATTTGCCGTTTGGGAAGGCAAACCCAAAACTTGCAATTTGTTTCATGGTGAACCGCAAAAACTCGAAGGGGACAAATTCGAAACGAATGAATCAAAGCACACATTCGTCGTTGTTGTGGTCTGTTCCCATTATGCCGTATATCCGTTCAAACATGGTTGTGTCCAAGCACAACCTCAAGCAGAGTGAATTGTGTCGCTATCAACAAGCACTCCCGAATAAAATAGTTTTCGAGCAAGCCATGAGAACTTGTTGCTGAAAAGCAACAAAGAAAGACGGCACGCGCAATATTGATTTCGGTTGGTTCGAGTTTTCCGTCCCTGCACTGTTCAACTCGCAATCCGATAATGTACTAAAAACAGTGCGTGACAATCATCTAGCCTATAAACATGCACTATTGTGGATTATCGGATTGTCCGTCAAAACATCGGAAGACTAAAAATACTCAACTCGAGAATGTCACACCACAACGCCTTTTTCGTATAGGTGCGAATGGATACAGGATCTCCGCGCCATAAGCAACGGAAAACGCTTCACCCAAATACTTTCCGTTCCGCCCAAAGTGGATCGTCCCCAGCTCAGTCCATCGAACAGAGACAATGTCCCCTCGGCAAAATCTCTCATCCGTGTACATAAATTCTCGGTACTTGTAGTGTCGCGAATGATCCAGGCGAAGAAATTATCCATGAAGTGTACAGCCATTCATTCGAAACTTTCGGCGGGTGGAAAAGCCAACGGTGACGCCAACACATTCGCCGCCGTCCATACGCAATTCAAAACACTTGGAAGTCGAACCGAGGACATTTTGCCAACCAAAATAGCCCTCGTCACCTGAAGCCGTCTTGTAATCGTTGGAGGGAGCAATATGATTCGAACAAAGGTGGGGTTGCCACGACCAGAGGGGGTAGGGCTTTTCAGTTGAAGGTAGACCATCGAAACCCGCAACTGTTGGCGGTCGTCCAGTCCAAGCCTTCCATCGATAGCTCTCGTGACTGCAAGAAGAGCACGATGCGGTCAAACGTGGGTACATGGAGGTCGAGGCAGTACGCGTCGCCAGCATCAGGGTTCCATCGCCCCAATTCGAGCATCGCGTGGAAGTAGCTGTCTTTTTGTTGTAGCAAAGTATCTCTTGGCACTTCAAAGTGCTCGCCACGCACGTTCAAGATGACCAAGTAAGCAGCGGACAGACTCGCTTGATGCTGACACTCGCTCTCGAGTGTATGGGTCGACTCGTACAACGCTGCTGCTGTGGAGATCATCGCGTCTCGCCCATTTGGGTCCATCGTGCAGGTTGGATGTTGCGACGAAAACGGCCACTGGATTGACGGTGTCCATATTACGACGATTGACAGACCAAGACAAGAAGTATTGAAACGTGTAGCCTCTGACTCTTTTTTTGTGATGTGCGATTTCAGCCAATAGATGGCGCAGACGTTTAGAGCAGAACAACTCAGCTTGCGAAATCGCGCAAGTGAAATCTGGGATCGAAAATCTATGACGCTTGCGTTGTTCACTTTAAGTAATATAGAAGGCTGTCCTCATGACATGGCACTTTGTGAACCTAAGTGCATTTATTTTTGCGTCACAACGTCAACCAAATCCTCGACTACAATCGTATCCTTGGTCGGCGACATCTCCGCTCCAAGTGAGAGAAGCTCAATGGGAGAAGTTGGAGAACCGAATCCAAACCCTGTCTGGCCGCGGTGCCCCATGTGGTCACGCTGGACGTGAGCGGGGCGATCTATCGCACGGCCAAGGAGACGTTGTTGCGTGTGGAAAGCACTGGCGGCCGGATGCTGGCAGCACGTTCTTCGTTGGACCGCGTGATTATGTTGTTGCCGACGGGGACGCTGACGTTGGTAGGACTGCACAAGTGGGATAGGGAGCCGCTGCTCGCCAACCTCAAGCTCAACGGTGTCATCGTGGGACACATGTGTTTGATCGACTCGCATTCGCTCGATTCGACCAAGCCCACGGCCACCAAGACGACCGACTACCGTGCAATCTTGGGGACGACCCAGTCACGTATTTTCACCTTCGCATTGACGCATGTGTTGAAACGTTTTATGTCTAACGGCGCGAGCCGTCATGGGCTGCCCGTGGCTATTTTATTCACTTGGTCACAAATCTACCGGTCTCTGGGCTGCGAAACTGGCCACGGCCACTGCCGGCGTGCCGCGTTTGCGTTGGGGACCTCATTGGCATGCGTGTCGTGAGCAAGGAGATTCATGTGGAGAAGTATGGCGAGAATGTGGGTGTCATGTGGATCCCTGTGACGAAGCCGTGGTCGAGTAGTTTCCGGGGTCGAGTAGTTTCCGGTCGTGACCATGTACCATCGTGGGTCAGTCACGCTTATATGTTGAGGTCAGGAATGACTAGTACGATACCACCACGTCCAATTGCCGCTTGAGGACTATGGGAGATGCGCCACAACATTGGCAGCGGGTATATACATTTCAACACGTATCGATAGATGATACACGATGGATGACTTGTATCTCGTCGGGCCCGAGCGAGGCAAAAAAAAAAATGCCCCCGCCATAAACAAGGAGCATTAACTGACACAGCATGCATTTGAAACTTGGTCGCTTTGGTGAACACGAGACAAGGCAAGAGACGGGCCACCGATCCACTAGTCAAGAAAATCCATGCCCTTAATACCCCAACCCGTTCCAAAACGAAGGCTGCAACGTCCTCCAGGGATGACAAGACTGACATCGACGACAAGCCTCGACACTCTCTCGTGAGCAGTGCGGCACCCACCTAAATAGATGCGACGGCCACAAGTACACAGCCACATCGAGTAGCTTTGTTTTGTTACGGAACGCGTCAAAATGGCAACACAGTTGACACATCGAGTCGTAAGATTGCCCCATCGCTGAGTCAGGCGGCAGGGGTGATGTCGTTGCCTTGGACTTCTTCCATCTCGACAGGCATAACCACCGCCTGTTCCTTGGCGCGCTTGCGGCGCTCTTTTTGAGACAGCCGCGGGGCCGCTTTTGCTGCACGTTTTGGTGTCGAAGCGGCGGGCGTCGCTGTCAAGGGAAAAGCAAATGCCCCGTGGATGAAGTCGATGATGGTCGGCGCGACCTCGTCTACGTCCGACGACGCCATTTCCCGGTCGCGCTGGCACGAGTAACCCAATTCAGTGCACTTGCCACAGAGCTCCTGGTTGTGCCCCACAAATGTCTCGCTGTTCATGTTGCCCCGGCCGTTGGGAGGCACCATGGCAAAGCCCGTGGGATAACACGGCTCGAGGCAGTATTTGCATTTTTGGTACGTCCCTGCTTCGCCACGGGCCGAGCGCCAGCGGTGGGCGCAGTCGAGGCAGCCGAAGAACGCCATTTGCGTCCACGTTGGTGCGCGTGAGTCCGAGGGGCGTCGGTGAGCCATTTGGAGCAGCAACGGGATTTTGATGTTGGTTGATTTGGCAGTTGCTCACGTCAAACAATATTTTCGAGAAATCGAGACGAATCCAGCCAATCAGGGAGCAGATTTTCGACGACATATTTTCAAGGGCGAGTGGGCGGGCCTTCACGATAGCGAGCAATCCTTTGTTGCTCACAGTTGACGGGTTTTATCATGTCTGTCTTGTCGAATTATGGGCTGGATATTGCAAATCGATTCGTGGACCGTCTAGCCAATCACTACACTTCGTAGCCCAATAGCTAGCCAATCACTACAATTTCTCGATTTGGACAGATTTCCAATCCGCCAATCAACAGCCAGAATTTTTCAAAATTTTCTTGGGAAATCTGCCTCCCCTTTCGACAGCCAAATAAGCCTCGCTCGATACGACAGTGCGTGTTGCTGCTATATTGTTTAGCAACACGCACCAAAGCACGCCCCAATATCGAGGTTGATTCGGCTCTCAAAGAATTGTCCAATTACGTTTGATGGATTTTGCGGCGTTGGCAGTCTGGCCTTGTCAGTTTGTGATTGTAGTTTGGACTGCCATGCCTTCGACATCGTCAGTGGACCTCATGAAATTGGCTGCGACGGCCTTGGTGGAGGCTACAAGAGTCGCTCAAGCCAATGCCGCCACTGCGACCGCTCAAATCGAGGCCCAAGCGAGCCCAATGGGACGAATTGGAGCATCGCACGTGGCCCAAGTACCCCATTTGGTCACGCTCAACGTGAGTGGAATGCTCTACACAACCACCAAGGAGACGCTGCTGAGCGTGGAAGGCAGCTATTTCCTTGCAATGCTAGGCTCGGGACTGGAAACCCGACAATTGAGAAGCCTTCTTGGACCTTGATGGGCCTACGTTTGGGCGCATCCTACTGTATTTACGGACAGGGACGTTATCGTTGGAAGGATTGCACGTGTTTGAAATAGCTCAAGTGCGCGCGTCCATGGATTACCGCAAACTTGACTATGAGATCGCGTCGACCTCGACTGATGCACTTCAAGAAGAATGGATACGATTGAGCCGTTTGAGCGTTTGGCAAACCCAAGCAGCGTGCCCTGTCGTTCAATTTGCAGCATGCGTATTGTCGCATATTAGTAGGCAATAAAACGTCCACAGGTCCATCATACAAATACTCTAGAGTACGTTGAATATGTCTGACTTGGAGGCTAACTTCGGTGATGGGATGAGTTGGTCCAAACGAACTTGACGATGCACCCAAAGGGGCCATGTTGAACGACAGGTATCTGTCCAACGGCTGTGGCACGCAATGAGCAAGACTACAAAAAACGACATGCTTACATTTTGTTATGCAGCCTAACTACATGAGTTTGTCAGGATGATTGAACACAGCTCAAACCCCCACAGCGCTGTCATCGATTCGCGACCCACGCGATTGGACAAAAGTGAGTATGTTCGAGAATTCTTGGGGGCAAAATGAGATTTCATTTGAATTTATAAACTTTCAAACGTAGTGTTTGAGATTTCTTGGCACAGGGATATCCGGATACTCGTCCTTTGGACCGGATAAACGCAGCCTGCAACACTCGCGCATGATGTCGGACGAGGACGACGTGCCGCCTGTGGTCGTATTCCAGTGCAAGACATGTAGCGCGATCGTGGGAGACAGCATGAACATGATGCACATTAGCCATGCGCGTCGAACAGTCACACTCCGCTTCGTCGCGAATGTCCATCGCAGCGCCGTGCCGATCTACGCCAAGGACGGCAACGACGATGCTGGCAACACATACCACGACATCCTCTGTCGGCAGTGCAAGCGCATCCTCGGAAAATGGTACAGCGCGACGCTGCCTGCGTTCGACGCGTACCGGATGGCGTACACACTCAACCAGGACGACCTCGTGGAGTTTGCCGTCGGTATGGACGCGCCGATGGACGAGTGGAACATGGAAGGCGCGGTCGCCGCGGCCGCGTGGAAGGCCAACATGGAGCACATGAACGATCTGACCACGCGCATGGAAAAGGTACGTCGTCGACGACGACGTTATGATGCTTGACGATCGCATGACCATATCGCAGGCCCAAAAGGTCCTCGTCGTCGTCGAAGAGCGGCTCGTGGAAACCAAGCGCCTCGTCGAGGCCAACCAACAAAAGCAAAACATCACCGGTAGGCTGCCAGTCATCACGTGGTTGTGGGACTGATACTTGGGTCGCAGCACTCCAGGGACGAAAAAAACAACGAAGGTAGCGTCAGGCGATGCCTTGCTCAAGCTTATTCGATCAATTGGAACTAAATGTATGTGTCGGATGGCATGTTGCTCGCCGATCTTTGATCAGGAGGATGACAGCGTACAACGAGGACCTCGAAGCTACATGGTGTGGCTCGCGTCTTGTACCAATCTTTTCAAAGGTGCAATCGGTCCAACAATCACGTGCACATCGGGCCAAGGTACACAGGAGTCGCCACGCTCATTTCGTCGCGCCCCGACCGTACACATGCCTGCGACGATGTACATTGCTCCTCGCGATCGCTGTCAATCACCTTCATTGGGTTTTGTTCAAGTGGTTTCCTTAAGTGTGCCCTCAACAGATCAGCCATGTTTTGTTTCTCTCATCTCCGACGACAGATGCTCGAATGTCCATCTCGCATCTCGCGCGAGGGAGTTGAGAGACCATCATATCCTCGGACCCGTCAGCGTATCTCATGCGGGGGTTCCTCGACCTATACCCCATGCATTAACAGAGTCGACAAACTCCGCAAGGCGACTCCAGTTGATTCTCGTGTGTTTTGTGTGGGGCGCGACCGCGCGACCCTGGTTTTCGTATTCACTTACAGATCTATTCGTTCTTAGGCGTCGACTTGGCGGCAGTGCCAGGTCGCGCACGGCGCAACTCACCCGGTCGGTCAATGTATTCGATCACGGCCATTTCTGCGTTGTCGCCGTATCGGAAGCCGCTCTTGAGGATGCGCGTGTAGCCGCCTGCTCGGTCTTCGTAGCGGGGACCCAAGACATCAAAGAGCTTGTCAAACATGGGCTTGGTGCGCACGATGCCCTCGGCCTCGCGGCGTGCGGGGATGTCGTTCTGCTTGGCGAGCGTGATCACTTGGTCTGCGAGGCGGCGGAGTTCCTTCGCCTTGGGCAACGTCGTCTGGATACGCTCATGCTCAATGAGGGACGTGACTTGGTTGCGCAAGAGCGCAAGGCGATGCTCGGTCGGGCGGCCGAGACGGCGGAAGGCAAGACGATGACGCATGAAGCACGAGTCGCAAATCAACAGTGCTCGAAGCAAGGAATTACTGGTGCCAACGAATTTCGTATCCGGACCATGGAACGTTGTATCCGGAAAATAAATGTAGTAGTACTATCGGAAGAATAGTAGACCTACTCATTTCTTGCGATATACTTCGAAATACGTATATTGTTTACTTCGAAATACCATGAAATATATTTCATGAGTGAATAAATACATAAATAAGGAAATGCTTCGAAGTACTCCAAATAGAACGTCCTTCTGGTATCTTTGCTTTCAAACCATACGTGTATGGTTTGAAAGTATTATATAACGTCGAGTATTATTTGTAAATGATTCATGTACATTTGGAAATATCTGGCAATACTATAAGTATCGATTTCCTGTATATACTTTAATCCAATGCCTTGGTAATACAAGCACAAAATATCTTTCACCCTATTTATAGGAAGAGGTCCCCTGTGAAACATTATACTATGCATTGTGTACGGGTTCCCCTCGCAGTCGCCCACGAGTGGTTTGGAAATTATTGCTCTGCACCATGTTCGCGGTAGTCACTAAGCACGCGGCCAAGACGGCGACGGCGGCGGCCCCTGTCCAGAAGCGTCAGTTCATCTCCGTCGTGCACAAGTACAAGGAGGCGTACGAGCGTTACGGTCTCTGGAACTCTCTCTGGAAGTTGTACAACCCCGGTGACATCAAGTTTGGCAAGGAAGTCGGTCGCGACGAGTTTGGCAATGTCTACTACGAAGACAAGACCGAGGTCGCGGGCCAGCAACGTTGGACGGAATTCAAGGTGCAAACGCACGATGAATTCGGCGGCGACCAGATCCCACCCCAATGGCACTTGTGGATGCACCAAGTCACGGACGCGCTCCCGACTGAACCCGGCCAGCAGGTACATTCTCGACCGCACGTTTTCTGAGTGTATGTGTATGGCTAGCCTGAAAACTGGGCCAAGGTCCCCATCTCGACCGTGAGCCACGCGCCATACAAGAGCCATCTTGGCCCTGTCGGCAAGTTTTCGGAAAACCAAACCAACTACCGCCAACGCGGCTACGGCCTCGACAACCACCAGTGGTTGAAGAATGGCGAACCCGATCGCTACTACATGCAGCCCAACCACCCCTTGCGCCACCGCACCGTCCGCCGCAACACGGACTTTGTCGACCACATCGACTACAACAACCCCGACGCGCCGTCGCCCAACAACTCGGAGCCGTTGCGACCTTTGGACAAGATCTAAAGTGTGGATCGGCGACTAACCATGTCAACACGACGACAGGTCTACTTGTTTTGTCCGAGAGAGTCAATTTGTATGGATACCGCATTTCGGCTCAGTGCAAATGGAGACGCGACCCATGGGGTGTTGCGCGTCATACTGGCGCACGTGGGTTTCGTCGTCTCTGTCGTCACAAAGGCAGTTGGAATTGCTTCCAATAATATATTGGACTGGTGGCATGACGATCTTGATTCGAGCGCTCGTGTCGAAGCGTCGTCATCCCGCAGTGCAAGGCCACTGGCCTCTCAACGTCGGTAGCTTCGGCAAAGTCGTTTGTTCAAGTAGCTCAATCGTGTTTCGATTGGAGCCATTGTTTGCCTCTAGTGGTTTCCAGACACATGTTGGCGCAAGCTGCGCATTATGGCTGCCGTAGATGCATTCCCCCTCACGACTCTCAAGGCTCGTTGCCCAGGAGCTTGGACGCGTGGATGTACATCCTGAATTTACCATTTCGTATGTGACTTGGCGCACCACCGCCTCATCTTTATCAAAGCACCAGCCGTTTCCCACCCATCCGCATACGTATTCTATTGTTTATTCTCGTCCTATCCGCGGGTTCATCATGCCGTGGCCATTCCTACTCTCTCATCCGCCTCCCTTCATGAAGAACGTCTTGGCCGCGCCTTGGAGGACTTGGCGCGATTCCTTGAGACTCGCTTGGGACGCGGCCAGCTCTTGCCGCAATTCGTTGAGCGTCGTGCCGTTCTGAAAATTGCTCAGCAACTGCTGGACAAGCTGCGGGTCCATGCTCGAGTGTTGCGTCCCGGGCGGCGGCTCCTTGCTGCAGCTATCCCAGTTGGGTCCTGCGCGCTTGGGCGGCGGCGTCGGCTTTTCGCCATAGATGGCCGACGTATTGGAGAGTTTTTTTACTTGTTTGGCTTTTGACGACGTCGGTTGTTTTCCTTTGCTCGATGATGACGATGACGAGCGCGTCGTCACGGCGGGCGGGGGCTGGAGGGATTTCTCGGCCTTGGTTTGTTTGGACATGTGGAGTTGACTCATGGCGTTGTCGATCGTATCGTCGTCGTCGTCATTCTCTTGCAATTGTTGGCACTAGGGAATGCGCGTCACAGGATCAACGAGATGACGTCAACATCGTACACGCAATTCATCGGCATACGCAAACGCTTGATGGACCAACGAGAGGTCGATCGACTGTTTTTTCTGTTTCGGTCGCTCGGCTGACGATGCACTCGAGGTGGCCGTTGGTTTCTCCACGCGCAGTTTGGTGCGCTCGGCTTTCAACATGGGCAAGAGGTTCTCGGTCGATTTCGAGCCTTTGGCAATTTTGGTCAAGCTACGTCACAACCTCGTCACTCTTGTCACGGTCGACTCGTCATCATACCTCGGAGACGGTCTATTCAAGAACGATTCGACTTGGTTGTAAAACTCGCCGTTGTTGGGAATGGCCACGAGGGCGTCGTCGTCGTGGGCGTCATAGGCGCCAGAACTCCTTGGCGTTGGCAGCGCCGACATGTCGTAGGTCGAGTGGTGGCTGCTGGCGTTGCTGCCGCGGCTGCTCATGGGACTGAGACGGGGGAGGGAGGTGGTGGTGGTGGTCGGCGGCGATGGTGGGTGGGACGAAGACGAGTGCACCGACTCGAGGACCATGCACGGATGGTACTAAGTCGATGCGGGCGCGGCGGCTGCTGTTGCTGCGGGACCGAGAATAGACGCAACGAAACGCTCGTCGAAACAGACTATATGGAGGCGTGAAGGGTCGGAAGGGTCGATTCACAAGACATGCGAGTCCTTGGAGAGTGTGTTGGGGACCGCAAATGGCAATGTCAAGTCGACCGTTTGGTGGTCGACATTGGATCAAGACGTAGCATGAAGTTGATATTGGCTCATTAGAAGTGTTGCATTAAAGGGCAAAGAGGTGCATGTAGAGAGGAGCACGAAAGGTCGGCAAAGGTTCGCCACCGAATCGACCCCTGGATCGAGAGATCACGTCAATCGTCGTACGAAGGGACTTGACTGTAGTCGTAGCCGTGCCAGCCCTTGTACGCGCCATAGAGCTGCGTTGTCGCGTAGCTGCCAGGGATAAACGCTACGAGATACCATATTCATCGTGGACGAGCGATCACAAGTTCGTACTGATGAGACCAAGGACAAAGAAGGAGAGACCCTTGTGTTCGCCGTCGAGTCCAAAAAGAGTACTCACGTAGAGCAAGACCTACCCGTCAAGTCCCCATCGAGGTAGCGTCATCGAGGGATACATACCGAGCCGAGGGTAAAGAGAGTGATCGCGGCGAGGCCCGTGCGAATGGGGAAGCGTTGCTTGGCTCGATGCCAGCGGGAAATGCCCCTTGACGTCTACTCGATCCTGAGGATGCAAGCATGGGGACGATAGTCTCACCGGGGAGATCGCGTACGTGCACGGATCCAAGTCGGAAACACCAAACATCTCTTGCTTGTCGCGGGCGTCCTTGACCATTATGTCTGCTTCAACGGTCGCGGGGACGGCGCCGAATGTGCGAAACAAGATTTGAATTGCACCCTCCGGTATCCGTCTGTCATATCCGGATCTTTCCAAAATCCGGATAGTACCGGATTGAAGTTGACCAACATTCCGTCGCCCCGTTGTTGGAGAAGAGCTTGAAGATCTATTTTGAGACTTTTTTTGCCGCGCTTCGTTCCCGATGATGAGTGCCGTCGCGCCGCGGGATGTGCTCGAAGCAAACGCTCTGACCAAGGTAGATCCCGCGATGCATGTCAACAGCGAGAGACGACGATGGACGACTGTCTACGTAGGGCACCAAACACGCGACGCCGACCGACGACGACGACGACGACGCCGTCACGGTCGACATTGATTTGAAGGACGACACTAAGACAACAACGACGCACCACCAGACGCTCAAGTTGACGCCGATCCAGCGCTTTAGCGTCGGGTCGACGTGGACACAATTCAAAGACGCGGTCCAGGAAAGCCAGATCCCCGTGAAAACGGCGATCGCGGCGCTCACGCTTCTTGTGGTCGGGACCGTGCTGCTCGTGCTCGGGTTTGTCTCGACGGCCGAAGGCCACGGCTGGTCGCACGTCTTTCTCGGCATGATTGGTAAGTCGTCACCGTCCGTGCCGTCATCCTCTTCGCCGTTCTAGCGTTCATTCCTGGCAGCTATGCGACCGTCCAGCTCTACGGCGCATACCGCGGCTGGCGCGGCTACGCCTTCCACAACTTGCCGTCCTACGAAGGGGCCTAAGCACACAACGAATATATATATTTGCCCCGTATGTGTTGTTGGTCCGACACGCGGTGGACCGTCCTATCACTATTTTCAGACAGACATGAGTGCCACAGTCACGCCAAATGAATCTCTGCATGATGCAGCGCCTCCTTTGTCCAAGGTAATGAGGGTTGGTGGTTATTGAATGCCTATGGGATGGGGTCAAAGGCCCGTTGCCAGCAGCAAATGCAGCAAATGTAGCAACCCCACTCTTGCCGCCTCTGTCCGACTCGCCGGCCAACCCACTAACAGAACCCCGGCCACTACGTTGCAGCATGACTGACGCAGGCTGCGTCATCGCCGTCGACATGGACACAGAGACGCGGCTGAGAAATCCCGCTCAAGACGAACGTGGCGGCGCTGGGGCTGCTGGCGACCGGGGTCGTCCTGCTCGTGTGAGGCGTGCTTGGCCACGACATATCGTTTGTCATGTTCGGGCTCGTGGGTATGTCATCTTGCGTCGTTGTGCTTACGCCATCATGTGGCATGCGTCGTGTGCTCACGTCATCATGTCTAGCGTTGCAGCTACGCCAGTGTCCATCTCTATGGCACGTGCAAAGGCTGGCGGGGCTTCGCGTTCCATCACCTCGCCGACGCAACGTTGCGACTAACTTTTACTACACGCTTGGAGCTTTTCACGCAAACTACGGAGTTCCTTTTCGAGCCGCGCGCTCGGAGTTGTCAACGTCGTCGTCTTGACGGACAAGGAAGACGCCGACGCGGGACGCGGGACGCGGGTGGAGGTCTTGGGCATCAAGATCGACGACGCCGACGATGCTCTCGAGAGAGCGTACTCTTGATGCGGTGGCCGGCGCGTCGGCGCATGTGGCCACGGCGAACTGAAGTCCATGCTCGTGTCCATCGTGGTCGTCTGGCTGAACACGGGGTCGGGGCTTCGATGGCGGCGGCGCGACGACGATGACGACGGCGATATGGACGCGGCCGTCGTCGGTGAGAGCGCTCGAGGGTCATGCCGTTGGTTGTGGTGACGCGGCGTCGTCGACCTGTGGAAGGCAAGGTCGTCGTCGTCGTCGTCCTCAAGGGAATGTGTCGCGAGATGACGAATGGACGACGAAGAGAACGATCGGTGGTGTGGATGTTCATGGGGAGAAAATGCGCTGCTTGCGACCGAGTCGGCCAGCGACGCCGAGTGCCGCCGCCGCGTCGGCAACGAGGCGCTGCTGCCGGCCGTCTCGGCAAAGATGGATTCGAATGTGTCTCGCGCGGGGAGTCGAGGTGGTGTAGAGTGACGATTGGCGCGATGGAAGGAATGCCGTCGGTCGGGTTCGCAGGAGGCGGCGGCGTCGTCGTCATCGTCATCGAGATGGATGCAGTCCCTTGTTTGGTCCATTGGGGTGGTGGCGGTGTGGTGCGACGCGGTCCTCTCCTGTGACTTGGTGTGCAATTCATGGTTGAGCAAGGTCACCGTCTCGCCCAGCTCGCGACTCGTCGATTCGGCCCCGCGCAGCAGCCGAGTGAGCAGGAGCTTCTCGACGGCCGCTTTGGCCACGGCTTTGTCGTACGCGTGTTGCATCTGCTGCATTTCCTTCTGCTGTAGCTCACATGTCTCTCGTAGCGCCTCGACTTGCGTGGCCAGGGCATGGAGCGCCGCATTGTGATTCTCCTGGATCTCCGTCAGCATGGCCTCGACGTCCATCGCCGAGGCTGGATTTTCGGTTTTTCCCTCCACAGATTGGCGGATGGAATTCAAAATATCGGGCTCTGATTGGCTAAAATTAAATATCGGATTTTAAACGGGTCGGCCGCCGCTACAAGTACGTCGAGACGCCGAAGGCGGCGGCGGCGGCGATGATGCCTGCCGAAAGACGTTGGCGGCAATCTTTGCAATCTCCATCGTCTTGGGAAGACCGACAACGGACGCGCCCTGCAGGATCACTTGCATCACATCGCCGGCCGTCGCGCCAACTTGCAGCGCGGTCTGAATGTGCGATTCCAAGAACGCGTCGCACGTGCCATGCTGCGACGCGAGGGAGGCAATCATTGCAAGCGATTGACACTTGGGGTCGAGGGGCGGGGTGCCTGCCCCGCAATAGAGATCAACGATCGCCTTCAATTCGGCAGGCACGCCGACGGCAAGAACGACGGGACTGC
The DNA here is from genome assembly GCA_009835185.1 of Aphanomyces stellatus. Classification (NCBI taxonomy): domain Eukaryota; phylum Oomycota; class Saprolegniomycetes; order Saprolegniales; family Verrucalvaceae; genus Aphanomyces; species Aphanomyces stellatus. Next base: position 39,769 of record VJMH01005093.1, on the reverse strand, counting down.
CGACGAGTGTCGGCGGCGGCAGCGACAAAAATGACGTCGACATCGCGCCCCTGCTCGAGGTTGGCATTTGTTTCGTAGAGGCATGCGACGTCGGGAGGAGGAGCTGCTTGAACCGCACGACTTGATCGGGGTCAAAGAACCGTCGCTTGTCGTGGATGTTGCATTGCTCGTAGACCTGGAACAAAGTCGCGTGTTGCAGAGAATGATGTTGTTGGAAGAGGTCGATGCGGAACGGGGGTTTCCAGTGCTTGATTGTCTTTCGTGGCAGCCGTTGTCGCGCGTCAAGGTTCGCGACGTGCCGACCGTAATGCGCGCAAAAGAGGCACTGGACCTTGGATACAGGCTGGGAGTCGCCCACAATCTTGAGTCCAAACCGAAGGACATGCTCCTCACGTAGATCTGTGCGCTTCCTGACCTTGGACTGCATCGTTTCGTCGCTCTTCTCTTCATGGTGTTCCATCGCCAGGAAAATCGGAAATGACGGCGATTTGGATAAAAAAATTATCCAATTCAACCCAAAGTGGTGAATTACTCGTCGTTGATTGGTTAATAAATGACTTTCGAAATATTTGGCATTTTCGTCGAAAACGACAAATTTTGCCTGAAAACACAATATATTTCCGCACATTGCAACAACTTGTATAATTTAATATTCTGCTCTCACAAGAACACAGTGTTTTGGTTCTGCGCGTCGGGCACGCCTTGGAGGAAGACATCGTGTGCGACCTTCATCGCGTCCATGGTCTTGGGAAGCCCGATGAACGATGCGCTTTGCATGATGACCTGGACGATCTCCGACTTGGACGCGCCCGAGAGCATGGCGCGGCGGATGTGTGTCTCGAGGAACCCGTTGCGGACGTGTTGGGCGACAAGCGACGCGATCGTCGTCAACGCTTTCCACTTCTCTTCGAGCGGCGTGTAGTTGTGGCCGACGTAAATGTCCACGAGGGTTTGCATGTCGTGGGGGATTTCCGTCGGGGGAAGCATCATCTTGAACGGGTCGAGCGACGTGCGGGGTGGGGCGGGGTCGACGCGGCCGCCGCTTGCCGTTTTCGCGCGCTTGGTCATCTTACCCTTGGCCGACGGCGACGACGCCGCGCCGCCGCCGCTTGCCAAGAGACCCGCGGGCTTGGGGACCATCGGTCGCAACCGATGCACCGTGTCGGGTTCAAAGAAATGCATGCGCTCCGCGGCCGAGCTGCTTTCGTAGTGGTGGAACATGACCTTGTGCTGCAAATCATGGTGCATCGCATAGTGGTCCGTTCGGAAGGGCGGCGTCCAGTACTTGATGCCCTTGACATTCATCTTGCGCTTTGTGTCGTCCGCCGAGACCTCGCGGCCATAGTGCACGCAAAAGAGGCATTGCACCTTGGTCACGGGGGTCGTGTTGCTCACGACCTTGAGGCCATATTTGATCGCATGTTCGGGACGGAACGTGCCTTTGCGCTTGGCAGGTTTCGCGGCTTCCGCAGGCATGGCGTGGAGCGCAAAGTCGTCGGCGGCGGCCGCCGCGTCCATCCCCGCAGGCGTGTACGTCTGGTCAAACGATTGCATCGCGGTCGGCTCGAATGGCGCCTGTCCGTTGGCCGATGCCGCAACCGTCGCCTGATCGTACTGCGTCGGCATGTGCGCATACGTCGCGACCGCGCCGCTGCCGCCGCCATTCGACGTCTGCTCGTAGTGCTGCTGGGCCGACTCGTATTGTTGCTGCGCCGCCGCGGCCGCGGCTTGCTGCTGCTCGTACTGCGCTTGCGCTTGGGCTTGGGCTTGTTCGTACGCTTGTTGTTGTTGCGCTTGTTGCACTTGCTGGTACTGCGCTGCGGCGGCGGCCGCTGCCGCGGCATTTTGGCGCCCCCCGCCTGGCTGTTGTTGCATCATGTTGTTTGGCATCATCCTAACGCTCGCACGAGGGAAAACCCCAAAAGTGAGGGATCTGGGGAGCCAGTTTCCCAACCAAAGAAGCCAAAACCAGGCTGTCGGTACGTTTGATTGGACAACATATTGGCCAATCAAATGCTCCTTTTGTGATTGCACTATCGGTGGTTGCTTCAAACTTGATTTTATTGGTTCAAAATGAAAATAGTTTGACCAATCATATGTCGTTTGGCGTTTCCCTCGATGGAAATTTCCCACGATACGACGAATTTCAACAAACCGGCTGTTTCATTGGCCAAAAACAATTCCAATTCGAAAATTTGAACCAAAAGATCGCGCAACACTTTTGACGGACGACCTGATGGGAAACCAAGATGGGGATCATTTATGCCGATGGACTCGCTGGACATCGACTCAGTGGATCGCACATGTCGACGTATTCAAAAGACCTATGGAGTTGTCACGCGTATGTCAGCGGGGTTCGTAACGTTTGACCCGAGCAGAAGCAGGAACGGCAAAGCCGCTCATCACATCGCAACATGGACTGGCGTCGGTTGTGGCACCGATCGGAGGTACGCGAGGCAACTGAATGACGACTTGGATCTCCATGTGGGTTAACTTTACCAGAGTGTCGTTGCCCTGCCGACGGCACCATTGCTCTGCCGCCGCCTGATGACCCCTGTGTCGATGTCGCGATCCACTTAACAAACCTCTGTGATTTAATACTCCTTGTGGCAGGGCAACTACATTCTCGAGCACATTCTTGCGCAAGAGCGGGCGGCATCTGCCTCACCATGGACAAATATTTGACCCGCGGCGCCTACGTGTTGGGTGCGATCTGCATTGTGCTCTTGACCCTCGCTCTGGGATGGATCATCGTATGGAAGTTTCTCCTCTCCAAGATCAAGTTCATTCGCGAACTGCTCGACTTGAATCCGACCAAGCCGGCGGGCCCGACGGCCGCCGACGCGCAACGCCCCACAACATTCGACGAGCGCCTGCGGCAGTACAAGGTACACCCTCGCTGATCCGTACTCCTCATGTTCAACGGTAGGAGAACCCTCATCGAAGGCACACGGGCAGCAGTTTGACCAAACCCACGGCGTGACCATGCACAAGACAAGATCTTCATCGCATATGGCCTGTGTTTTGCCTGGAGGCACAACGATCATGCGAGATACACATATTAGGACATTCCACTGTTGTTATCCTGTCCGTGCTGCTTGTCCTGTTGGTGCTGCATCGCTCGCTGGATTCGCGCCTGCAACGCGTCTGCTTCAAGAGTTCCATTTCCGCTCGCCGTCGCGTCGCTCGTGATAGCCTCATCTGCCGCATCGCTCTCGTCTTCGTTCCACTGTGGCCGCATCACAGCCGCCTGCAATTCCTCGGGCAGTTCCCAGTAACTCCGCCCGTGCACGAGGTTGAAGTAGTACTTGCGCTAGTCACGCGGTCGTCCCCTTAGTCAACGACATGAGGGACCGCACACATACCCCCGAGGCCGCATCCACGTGTTCGGTCCACAACCCTTTCTTCGCCACTCCTGCCGCGCTCATCCAAAATTGAGATTTGCCGATATTTCCGGATAACACCATTCTCCGGAAATGGAAAGGTTGATAAAGCGTTGGAACGAGTTGTTTAAAAAAATGCGTTTTAGTGTGTTAACTGACTAAAACCACTTATAACTAAAGAAACTTGAGTAATGGGCGTGTTAGTGTAATTTAGTTACACGAATACATGCATTTTCACTCCTGTGGACTTGATGCAGGCAATCGAGATGACTGTCCTTCGTACCATGTATTACATGCCCTAAACGTTACCACGAGCTCTCCACACGCATAAACCGCGACGATGGACGCAAAATCTATAGCGAGTCTTCATAGACTTCGTGTGAGTGTCGACAACAAATCTACCGCAATTTCTTGGCTATTTTTACAGAATTCTTTGTCGGTGGGGCAAAGAGCTGTCCTGTTTACCATGAAAGGTATAATTTGTGTGCTATTAAATTATGCCCGGGTGCACTATAATTGTAGCCGATAACCCGAATATTCTACTCTCGCATGACCTGGGCTTTGTGTCGCTTGATCATACCCCTCGCACCAGGGCAGCGTGCCGATCCGAGCAACGACAAAGTATTTGCCCACGAAATGGCGCTAGATTCACGCCGTTTGTGCCTCAACTTTCCATGAAAATGAATTTGATTGTATTTTATCTCATCGGTTTAATGCAACTCATGTGAAATGGTTTATGTAGAATTGTATTTTCGCTGTAAACACTAGATTTTGGCGTGGTTTCGCCAGCATTCACGAATCGACGATCAATTGCGCTACAGGTACCCTTTCTTCAATCCAAGGTCCCAAGCACGATGAGCGAATCAACTCAGTTGAAAACATGAGCAAAACTCCCATGATGTGATTGGTCAAGTTGGACCAATCAAAGAATTTATATATGTTTCAGCCAATGGGCAATTGGTTCATGCTTTGTCACCTCCAATATCGAGCCCATTTGATAATATGGGAGGATTTGGTGTCACCTGCTGTGTTGGGCTACGAGGGCACACCCGATTGACTGCGTCGTAAAAATCCCCACAGGCATATTAGACAAACGACGATTTATGGATTCCATAAAATTCGACGACTCAATTTTGGCCAATGAAATCAATATTCCGGATAATTATACGGAAATGAGCACTTGTAGGCGTTTCAGATCACTAAATTAACTAAGCGAAAATTCCTTTTAGTTAGTGCGCACTGACTAAAATTTGAAATCGGGATCACTAAAAGGCCCTGGTTGGAATGCAAATGCAGCTTTGGGAGCTTCTGCGCCATGAGGCCGTGAATCAGGGAGACGCTCCGCGCACGCGCCACAGCCACGCTGCTAACGATATAACACTGGGACCCAACAAACAACGAACGCAACACTGGCACCATTCGGACGGTCTGAGGCCATCCACTGAGGTGAATTGACAATTCGCTGCCCGTTGTCGGTGCGCTCCAACGGCAAAGCATCAAACTCTCCATTCCAACCAGCTCGGGCCACACAAAGTATCATGTCAAAGGCCAACGAGTTTGCAGTCAGTTTCGGGAGGCTCCATCTTGTCATACAGCAACACCTCATTGAGCACTGATGCGTTATCCATAAGTCATGTTGGCCTCCACGGGAAGCCCATTTCGCCTCACCAACCGTTGATCCCGGATACGAAGGCACTGCCACTGCAGTTGCATCAACTTCATTGATGCATGATGGAGTTGAGTCGGCCCTTCGAGAGAGCGGTTTGGCCCACCCACCACATACAAACTCTTATTGCTACTCAATATCTGGTACCCCCGAATGTTCAGCTGGTCGGAAGAACCATTTTATGCAGTGGGGGTTAGAAGACGAGGAAACCATCTCATTGTGTGGAAAGACGAGGGTAAATAGAGCATTGTCGGCCATACGAGAGGTGACAGAGACCTGCCCTCGCGGTGTGTGTGAATATCTGTGCATGGTAGGTAATCTTACTCGGTCGCCTGAAGTACCTTCATCAGCCAAATGTGTCTGGACAAAGTTGTGAAATTTCCCACATTTCCCTGAGTGAGAAATTGAACTCATCCAGCGGTTCAGGTTTCCCCCGTTTGTGACATTGAACTCACCCTGTTAGGCGATTGGTCAATCACCCCGCCTTGAACAACGATGAGGACAAAGAAGGACGTGGTAGTCTCGGTCGTATTTCAATGCATCCCAAAAAGTAATTCCAGAAATACCACACACACTTTTGGTGCACGGGATCCCAACTCTATGTAATTTGGGACTGCGCTAGTTATCCACTCCCTTGAGATGATCACAACTTGAGTTGGCTGTCAAATGGAACATACCCGCGTGCCCAGGCCGCGAATCTTCGACGACAGTTGGGTATGCCACTGTCGACGAACGATGTGCCTCAGTTTATACTCGCATGAATTCCCCCATGAAAGGACTCAATATTTCCAACCGCTCTCTTCATGGAAGATTCACAGTCGCCTTTGCAGATGGGATCGCACACGAAAGCCGTGGACACTACAAAATAACGCCACCGTATAAATCAACTTTTTGCGGAAACTGCGGGGCGGCGGCTGGAATTTAGCATGAAGTTTGTCTGCTTGTCGCTTGCAGGTGCATTCGTCGCATTGTTGAACCTTGTGTTCCCCTCAAAGGGGGAATTCGTTCGCAGCTCCACTCTACCTACGAACATCCACCCAATTATGACGTCCACCGTGCGTACGGATTTGTAGCCCATTTCCCAACGCACCGGTTCGCTACCTTGGTGGCCTCGAAGCGACTTGTGTCATTTCCCAACTTGCTTCAAGATGACTGCCCCATCTCCCCAACACTCGCCCCCATCTCCCGTTCCTGACCTCGCGGTCGAGGCCATCGACACGACACTCAAGCCCTCGCTGGGCCAACCCATCGTCCTTTTGACAGGCTCGCCCATCATGCGTCGCTCCGTCATCATCGCACTCGTCGGGGGCCTCCAATTCGGTTGGCTTATGGCCGAGCTCACGTATCTCAACTTCAACAACGTCGCGTTCTGTCGCATGACGCCGATCCCTGCCAACCAATGCCTGCTCTACCCGGGCCACACCAACGCCGAATGGACGATGGCCGCGACGGCATGGTCCGTCGGTGGCGCGCTGGGTGCTCTCGTGAGTGGCGTCGTCGCCGATGCGTATGGTCGCCGTCGGACGCTTGGTCACAATGGCTGGCTCATGGTCGTCGGTGGCCTCGTCCAGCTTGTCGCGCCCGACATAACGACCTTTGCCATTGGCCGTGGACTCAACGGCATTGCCAGCGGCGTCTTTGTCAACACCGCCAGCAATTATTTGCGTGAAGTCGCCCCGAGCCACGAACGCGTGCGATACGTCGTGAGTGTACAAGTCGCTTTGTCGCTCGGGACGCTCGTCGTCTCGAGTTGCATGTACTGGATCCCGGACGCCCCCACGTCAGACTGGACGTTTCGCGTGTCCTTTGGCATGCCAATGCTGCTCGGGCTCGCGACGTTGGCGTTGATGCGACACATGGAGGAAAGCCCCGTGTGGCTATTGTTGAGTGGGGACGTAGATGGCGCCCGCACAACCTTTGTCAAGCTTTATGTCCCTAACACCGCCCTCGACAGCTACATCGACACGACGATCGCATCCCTCGGTCACCAAGTCGACGAAATCGCGCGTTCGTCCAACAGGCTCGCACTCGCCACAAGTTCGAAGTACCGCACCCAGCTCTTGCTTGCTATTGTGTTGGCAACGATGCAACAACTCTGTGGCTTCAATGCGTTGCTCGTGTATGGACCCGCCATGTTCAAAGCGCTCGGACTTCGTGAACTCCGCCTCTCCAACACATTGGTCAACTTTGGGCGCTTCTATGACATGGGCCAAATGGTTCATTTCGGGGACCGCTTCTCCCGCCGAACGCTGCTCCTCGCGGGCGGAACAGCCATGATGGTTGGCGCGTTGGGGTTTACACTCTGTCAATCGTACCCAAACACAACGACCCATTGGCTTCAACTCGCTTGCACGTTTGTCTTTATGATGGGCTTTTGCTACTCGATTGGGTCGCTCGGCTGGCTCATGGCCCTCGAACTCGTGCCCGAATCGTTGGGCGCCACAGCCGGTGCGTTGGCAACCTGCGGCACGTGGACCGCGCAGTTTTTCATTGGCGTCTACTTTCAACAGATTGCCTCGGTTGGCCATTGGGGCACCCACGCGTTTGGTATGTTTGTGGTCGTCCTCGCGCTTTTTGTCGCGTTTGTCGCGTGGTGTGTTCCCGACACGCGACTCAAAACGACCGACCAAGTCACGACGCTCTTTGTGCCAACAGTATGTGACAAGGTTGGCGTGGACGACGACGGGGTCAAAGATGCCACGCGGGGCGACGATAACAGGTACTTGATGGCAACACCTTAATAAAAGTCGTGATGTGTTGTGTGCTTGACATTGAGCTTGGAGAACTGAGTTTTATTGACCGAGCTTATATGATTCAAAGGAACCTTCTTACTCTGGTCTCCCGGTCACAGGCTTTTTGTGGCCGTGTTGAAACTTGGCCGACTGCTGCTCGGGGGCAATCCCAAGGTTAATGGTTGTAGCGATCCATGTCTGTCAAATGCTCCAACATTCTGGGCCAGTGATGATTTTTAAAACTAAAAATATTTTAATATCTTAATTACGAAAATATTTTTAAAGAATATTATAAAAGATTACAAGATGTAAAATATATTGCCGCTGGACCGCATAAAATCATTCCCCCAAAATTTAAATAACGTGATATGTCAAATCTGAGAATCGGAATGTTGGTTGGGATCACATCTGACTCTCCTCACGGCATTTTTGAAAGCAAGATGCGAGACGACGAGGCGTTTAGCGTCGAGCAAGACACACGGGGATGGATGCTGCAGTGGAGGAACCTGCCGTTGCCTGTCGTACACCTCGCAGTGCGGTCGGTCGCGACGGTGATCACGGTCGACGACACACGCACGACGGCCGCCGTCGCCGTCCGCGCGACGTCCCAGAACCTCCTCGAGCGGATCCAAGTGCGGGTTGAACCCGATGCGAGCGCGTTGGTCGTGGAATGGAAGACGACCATCGGTATCCTCTGGGGCAAGTACATCGTCGAGGTGCTCTTGCCGCCCCAGGCACTCATGTCGGTCACGTACGCCGGCACGGACTCGCTCGTCGTGCCGCCGCGTGCCCTCCGTCGGTCGCCCGACTCGCCCCTCATCCTTCGATCGACCGCCACCGGCTCGCTCTACGTCGACGATGACGACATGCTCGTGGCGCTCTCGCTCCATGTCCAAGTGCGCAAGAGCGGCCGCGTCCAGCTGCAAGCGCCCGGCCTGCGGGTGGCAGACTCGATCCATTTTGACAACCAAGGGTCGGGGGCGCTCGTCGCTGTCGTGCCGCTGATCGCCACAGCCCGCATGGACGTCTCCAATGCCAAGTCGGGCACGTGTGCAATAGTGGCATCCAAGACGGCGGCGATCCGTGACGCGCTCAATGTGGTCAACTTTGGCTCGGGCGTGACGAGCGTCGAGTTCGGCGGCACTGTCGCGGCGCCATCCATCATGACGACGGCCGCGTCCTCGGGGTCTCTCCATCTCACATGCGGCCTCTGTGGTGTGTCATCGATGCGCACGCGGCTCTCAGGTATGTTTCCGTCGTGGCCCCATTGGAGTCCCATCGTGTCCTGTAGGGTCGGGTCAGATCTGCATTGCCGGAAACGGCGTCGTCGAGCACCATGCGATCGACAACACGTCCTCGGGCTCGATCTACGTTGATGGAATCGCAGCCACCTCCTGCATCGCCAATACCCATGGAAGCGGCAGCATCTACGTCCCACCAGCGCAACACACTACATCGACGTCGATTCGCCCGCGAGTGCTCGCGTTCGACGGGGTTCTCGCCGCGCCGCGCCGCCCATCGGTCAAGAGAGTTCCGTCTACTCGCCCCGCGACACTCTTCGTCATTGGTACCATGTTTGAGGATGACCCGTTCGTGGACATCCCCGAGACCGCCGCGGCGGCAGCCCCGAGGGAGATCTCTGTTTCGATGACTTTCGAGACTGGATAAAACAAATCGCGTTAATTTCATGTTTTGAGTGGAACATACGTATTTTTGTTCTTAATAAAAACGTGCCCTTCTGATTGGTTCAAGTCAGGATAAACGTATTGCGTTAAATTCAATTCGGCTCACACATCCAATTAAAACGTGTTTCATCCGTCCTTTTCATTGGTTGAAAATATTCAAACAAGCCAATGGGCACGCCGAACGTGTCGAATTTCGCCGCTGACTCTAGCATTTGTTGCTCGCCGGAGGAGCGGCGGCGCCAACATGTCCTCTGACTCGGTGCACGTCGTTGATGGGATCATCGACAAGCTTCTGAGCGTCCGGGGGGCGCGTCCTGGGAAGCAGGTGAACCTTATGGAAGACGAGCTCAAATTTCTCTGCGTCCACTCGAAAAAATGCTTTTTGGCGCAGCCGATGCTGCTCGACGTCGACGCGCCCGTCAAGATCTGCGGCGACCTCCACGGGCAGTACTACGACCTCCTCAGTCTCTTCGAGTACGGCGGGTACCCCCCTCTGTCGAGCTACCTTTTTCTCGGCGACTACGTCGACCGCGGGAAGCAGAGCCTCGAAACGATCGCGCTTCTCCTCGCGTACAAGATCAAGTACCCCGACCGCTTCTTCATCCTGCGCGGGAACCACGAAGACTCGTCCGTGAATCGAATCTACGGCTTTTACGACGAATGCAAGCGACGGTACAACGTCAAGCTCTGGAAGCTCTTCTCGGACTGCTTTGACTGCCTCCCCGTGGCGGCGATCGTCGAGCAGAGTATCTTTTGCATGCACGGCGGCCTCTCGCCCGAGCTCACCAACATGCAGCAGATCGCGCGGCTCCCGCGACCGCTCCAACAGATCGACGTCGGCCTCGTCGCGGACCTCCTCTGGGCCGACCCGCAGCCCGACATTCTCGGGTGGGGCGAGAACGACCGCGGCATCTCCTACACGTTTGGCGTCGACGTTGTGACGAAATTTCTCCGCGACCACGATCTCGATATGATCTGTCGCGCGCACCAAGTCGTGGAAGACGGGTACGAGTTCTTTGGCCAGCGGCAGCTCGTCACGCTCTTCTCGGCGCCCAACTATTGCGGCGAATTCAACAACGCTGCCGCGATCATGGTCGTGGACGAATCGCTGCTCGTGTCGTTCAAGGTGATCAAGCCATTCGAGAAAAAGTGGGTCAATCCTGGCATGCTGCGCAAGTAGACGAGAGAGGACTAGAGTAGGAACACGGCCAGAGTTCTGGTCCGACGAGACACTACAGATAAACATGTCAAACGAGCGTGTCGGACGACATGCCCTCTGCGCCATGGACGTGTGTACATGATCATTGGCGACCAAGGTTGGCATGTGACTTGAATCGAGGCCTCGAGACAACGACGACAATATGATGGCAAAGGTATTGGTTGGCATCCGTCCATCAAGTTGAGTCGAGTTTTGTGGCCTTGAGATCGAGTTGACTATCGGGGGCAAGTTGATTGGTCCTGCCAGTGATGGCATACACCCTGAATGGCTTGCCCATGTGAGTGCGCTCGACTTGTGCCACCACGTTTGGCGACGACATCAACCGTCGATGTCGTGGGCTCCTCGTACTGCCCGATCCAATATCTCTTTGCGGCGTCCATCACCCAAAGACATTGGCTCGATATGTGGTGGTCTTGCACACAAACGTACTACACAAGCCATATTCAACGCCACGGACGGCCATGGTTTCCTTTGGCTCGACTGCCAATGCTGCGGACCTTGTGACCCGTCTCGACGCGTGACTCCTTGGCTTGAACGTCAAAATTTCACAAACTACTCATCCATCGTACCACGGGGAGCAGGACAAGCTGTGTGTGCATGTGAAAGTTTGGATGTTTGTTCCTTTTAGTTGTCGATTGACTTTTCTCGAGTATGGCATCATTCGTCACTCTGATTGGTTGTGAGCTTGAAAACCAGCCAATGGGATATGTAAAATGGAAATCCAGACGTTTGATTGGCCATGGACATGTTTTGACACCCAATGAACACATGGGACACAACGCAACAACAAACGCCATGGCAACAACGCCAGTGCCCAAGGGTGACGGATGGCACTGCGGACGCTTTTAGAGTGTGTTGACATGCTACATGCTTGCTTCTTCGAAAAAGGGGATATAGGGGAGCGGCAATTGTGTTGCGATCGAAGCACTGGAATGCAAGGGACACTGCATATCTTCCCTCGTCTCATCGATGTGCGTCGGGTCGTTGAAGCCCCCTCGCAGACTGCGCGCCTTGGTCATTCGTCAATCGGCACACCAACGACAACCAATGACTTTTGCACCAGAGTATATCTTTGCCACCACCAAATTTATCTTCGTCGGCAGCCTCACCTTCGTGTGCACATGGTCCGTTCCCATCACTGCCACTCGAGTCATGTCGACCCAAGCATTCGAGCCAGCAGGCATGGCCAGTCGACTGGCCATGTATGTTCTCCCCCACCACTTCCTCCTCGCCCCGTCGCCATTGAAACAAACATGTGGCTGCCACTTGCCCGAGCGCAAGCCATGCCTTTTCATGGATGGCATCGGCCACACGAAATCCGTCCCGCTCATGTCATCGTATCCAGACACGTGGGGCCACATCGACCAACATGCTCCTTGTTGTTCAAGCATCACGATGGCGCGGTTCGAATCGATTGAGCGGGGATGGACACACGACGACCTCCAGCACGACTTTTGCTACGCTGCGTTGGCCGTCAGTAATCATCGATCACAGCCAGCCACCAACTCGACGGTCGTGGGCAAGTTGATTTTAATCACCCATTCCATGGGCAATTTGATCGCGGCGGGCGCGGCAGCGACCGGGAAATGCACGTTTACGACTGACAATCTCACGTGGGTATCCATTTCTACTCGCATCTACATGCGACGCCAACGACGACGGTGGCAATGCGTTCGTCAAGCTTGTGGCTGGCCTTGTGGGCTACTGTCCCCTCCAACCCGCCTACGCGTCGATCCAAGACATTCGCACTGTCGACGCCACGCTCCAGCAAAAATACCTCGCAGCCCAAGCTATCCGCCGCCAGTTTATCTCGCGTACCATGTGCGGGACGAGCCCCGCTGGCCTGGGCACACTGGGCGCCGTCGGTATGATGGCCGTCGCGTCCATGGCGCCGTTTGACTCGGCCGAGAACGATGGCTACGTGACGTGGGAGAGCTGCACGGCGGGGCTGAGCGACATCGACGACACGTTTGGCACAGACGCCGAGACGGCTGTGAATTACAAAGCCGCGCTCAACCACCTCGACACATCGTTTCGCAACGGCGACGGCAAGACCAACGACAAAATGCCATTGCGCTGGTTTGAGTGCACGCTGTAGGACTGGAAGTGATTTTTGTGTTGGTCTTGACGATCGAAATTTGAGTCACCCAATCGAATCGAGATGCTCAATCATTGGTCCAATCAAATCACACCAAGGAATTAGTCTGTCCAATGGAAGGATGGAAAAAAATACACACGACTTGGATGAATGGACGACGACGCATCGTCGAAGCATCAACTGGCGTCCACACTGCCAACATTTTGGCCGACGAGACAATTCACGAGGAGGCATCTTGACGAGGAATGGTTGGGGACTTCTTCGTGGCGGGGTGTTTCTGAACAGTATCGTGCGACTCGACTATTCTGGTTTTTTCCCCGTCGCGACGTTCATGTGGTAGGCGTGGGACACTTGTCGATCGATCGTTTCGATTGTTTCAATCGCATAGGTAGAAACGATGCCGTTGACAAGCATTGATCAAATGACGGCGTGGCTGGCAGGCCATCTTGCTGTGTCAGCGGTGTTTCTGTTGACGAGAACAAACGGGTTTTAGTCGACTTGTTTTCTCGCTGCGGCGGTCTACCAATCAAAGTCGCGTCAAGATTCCTGGCGTGCTGCCTCGATGGCTATATGACTGGGTTTGCCATGGGGATGCTGGAGCCGTCGTCGGCCTGGGTTGCTGATCCTCTCCCCTTCACCCCTCGCAACACCCTGGGGCAAGAAACCACGACGAGATTCAAGGATCAAGCACACACGCAGTTGGACAATAATCGCTTTAGTATGACTCAGAAGGTGCCTTCGTGCAATAAGTTTTGCAACCATATGGAGCCAGTATGTACAGCTCTAGTTGTGTTGTAGTAATCCGTTGAAAAAACCGATGGTCGCCACGCCGATGTCACCAAAGGGGCCAACCCAATGTGGTACCAACTCCTGCATCGACTGTTCGACTCGTCCGTGGAGATCAAGAGCCAAAGGTCGATCGTCCGTGGGTAAGAGAGTATGTCGTTGGGGCTCTCATGGGACTGCTTGCTACTTGTGGTCAAGTCCTGATCGTTGCCCTCGGTCCACCCGAGTGACCAAAGTCAAATTCGGCAAGTGTACCTACTCCAAGTTGATGTGACAACAGGCCATCGTTTTCATTCTTGGACCTATGGTCGGGCCTTGCCCTTTCCCAGCCGCCGCTGCGAAACAACTTGCAAGTGTTGTGGCGATACCAAACGGGGGTACTGGCCAGATTTCTCGGCTCCATACACGGCAGCCTGCCACGTCATAGACGTCACTTTACTATTAGTCGCCGGACAACCTCGTCCATTGCTGGACCGATGGCGCAGGTGCACAATCGAATCTACTCTGCGCGTGGCCGCGCCAACCACCCATTCGTTGATGACGCCGCCACAATCTCACCGTGGCACCATATACCACCTGTTCTCCGACCTGACGACGGATTTGACAAGGTCATTTGTCCATGGCCTTTCCTTGTTCGTGGACACGGACAGACCACTGGCCTCGAAGGGCCTTCGAAAGATCGGAATGGAGCACTGCGTCCAGAAGAGGGTTCATCTTCGATGTCTTGCCTCGACGTTCAATGCGGTGCTCTTCTCTGCGGCTTCTGCATAGGCATGGGGCATTCTGGTCCAATTTAATAAATTGGTCGCACAGAATACAATCTTTGGACATGCTGCACCTGGATATTTGGACGCGACTACGTGCGTTCAAGGAATCTATTCCCTTGTGAAGTCTTCTCAGTGTCGCTGTGGTTGACAAGCAAGGTCATCGACTCCAACAAAGAGGAATCCCAAGGTTCCCCTTGCGAACATGCCACTCTGATCTTCTTGGCCTAACTTTACATGACGTTGAACCGAGAAGGCTCGTGCCAATTCTGTACCAGCTGCCCACACTGGTCTCTGTGCTGACATCCATTTTCCACTCTGCTTATCGTGAATCCAAGATTCATTCAGAGACTACTTTCTATCAGCAACTTCGGCATACGGTAATCCAGTCAACGTCGACGACAGCGCCCAGTCGAACAGAAAATTTCAACGACCGACACGGTCCAAACTCAAAAGTAGGATGTGATGTACACTATAGTCGTAATATTCCGCAAAGTAGAACCCAACAGTCTTGTCGTGACAATACGACCTACAAATTATATGTAGGATGTGCTGCATATCGTCGTCATTTCGACAGCCCACTGTTGTCGCTGACGCCATCCTCGCAGCTTAACTACAGCTTGTGTGGCTCATTTCCAAACTCTCCAACACTGCGATCTCACGTTCCATGGCTGCTGGAACTCCGATCATGGAACGCAAACTCGCCAACTACGTGGACGCGCACGTGACATTCCAGCCCATCGTCGACAACAATGGTGTCTTGGTGGGCGAATGGACGACTGACGAATGGACGAGCGGGTGGCACCACAAGTCGTACGTGTGCTTTGCGATCGTGTGTCCGTGTGTCTCGTTGGGCCAAATCATGTCGCGCGTCGGCAGCTGTGGCGAAGGCTACGTGCTCATGGTGCTCTGCTTTTACGTGATCCTCGCGATCTTTGTCGTCGTCTGGGCATCGTTTCTCCATGAACCACATGGGGTCTTGAACGTGTGGTTCTACCTCGCGATTGGCATTGGCTTCATGACGTACTTGACGACCGGCGCCGTCGTCGGCTGCGCGCGCACCAAGCTCCGCCAGCTCTTCAAGATCCCTGGCTCCGACTACATGGACATCGCGGCGGCCACGTGCTGCACGTCCTGCGTCCTCACGCAAATGGCGACGCATGTGCATGCGACGGGGGGCGGCGCCTGCAACCTTCGCTTCAAGGATACGCTGCCAGGCTACGACGTCTGAGGGAAAGAGAGAGATGTGTCTAACTTATCGTTCTTGTGTGTGTATATGTATGTATACACGATGATATGGGGACTTGACGACGGTGTTGTTGGGCGGCGCCGGAGTAGTAGTTGCGAACGAACGATCCTTTTGGGTCGTTGTCGCGCGAGGCGGGCACATCAACGAGTTGGCACTTGTGTGTGGTTCGAGCCAGCCTGGGCTTGGTGCAAGGCCTGTGCGTTGGCCCTTGTTGTTGAACGCCCAATTGATCTTGTTGCCCGTGCCCAAATCGATCATGATGTGCTTGTTGCAGTAGAAGAACTTGACGGTGCATGGATCATAGAGCTCGTACATCGTATTGAAGTCGGGCACTTGATTGATATCCACGACGTAGATGGTGGCGAAGTTCTTGACGTCTTCGGCGATGCCGCACAACACTTCATCCATCTGCATGCATACGGGATCGTGGTCGTGTCCAAATCGCATGACCACAACGCGCTCACCTACAGTCATGTCGTTTTGTGGCTATTACGGTCACGTCGCGAGGTATTCCGAGGCTGGATATCTCGTGCAGGCAAGAGCAAGGCTCATGGGATTAGTGTTGCTCGATGAACATGGTTCCGCCCACCACGTGATATAAACGGTCACATTTTGTACTACCTGTCGCGTCGCGCTTGGATGCTGCTTTAGACACGTGCGCAGAGATAGCAGCAGTCCAGGACACACTCGCGTGCGATCAATCTACTGCCACAGTCGTTGCGACTCCCAGCGCATGCATAGCGGGAAGCAAGGGGCAGTACTTGCCATGTATAATGTTGCCACGACGGTGCCGATCTTCCAATGGAGCCATGGGAGTTCGACCGACATGCACACACATCCAAATTTTCCTGTATGTAGGCTGATATTATGCATAATTACAAGTCGAGTATTGAAATTCCACGCCGATTTTACCGGGTTGGTTTCTCCAGCGTGACCAACACCATTTCGCGTGTGAAAAGAACACGAATATGCATATATTATTTTATATCAACCCCCTACATCAACAAGTGAGGGTGGAAGCATGACCATGTCCCACGATTTCTGCAGGGACGGCAAATCGAATTTGTCCATGCCCGCATCCTTGTCTCCGACGACAGACATAGCGGCGACGCCGCCCGCGCGGCCAGTCCGCCAGATGTCCCGTCAACAAAGCATCAAGAACACACTGCACACCACAGGCCTCAATCACGTCGTGCCTGCCGACACAGCCGCGCATGCCGCTGTCTCGGACGGGTGCCTCGTTGTCATCTTTGTCGTCGTGCTAGTGGCCATGAGCCCGTTTGTGCTCATTCCATGTACGTGCCCTTGACGTGGCTGTCTCTCATCTCGACGCAGTGCGCATCTGCCTCAAGGCCGACGGGACAACCAATGAATCATGGGCGCAGACGTTCAACCTCCTCTGGATCGTCGATGGGTTCGTTGCCGTGTGGGCCTTGACCACGTGCTGCGCATACCACAAAGACTCGACAACTGCTACCACCACAGACAAAGCCGTGGCCACAACCACCGAGGGTCCGGACAAGGCCACCTTGGAGGACGCACAGGACATTGACGAGGCAGCCGTCATCGCATCCATTGCCGACACCGACGACACCGACGACCAAGCGCCGCCGCCAGCTTGCATGCAATTGTACGTCTTCACCTTCGTCTTCCCCATCATGACTATCAACATTATCCTTTAGTGCCACCAAGCTCATGGTGCTGCTCACGCTCGTAAGCCACATCCTCATCAGCCTCCGCCTCGACGGCGTCCTCGACTGGCCATGGACATATGTCCTCCTCCCGTGGATGCTTGGCTCGACCTATGGCTCCGTCACTAACACGCCACTCATGCTCCAGCTGCTCCTCGTCGCCTTGAAACTTGACGCTGCCATCGCGTGGTCGTGGGCGCTGGTCTTTGTGCCCATGTATGCCGTCGCTGCCGTCACCCTCGTCGTCGCAGTATGTCACTTGTTTGTGATGACAACGCATCGTGACTTGTCCGACTTAGTCGACGTCGATGACCATCGCCGGGGGCGTCTGGCTTGGCGTGGCCACGACCCTCGTCGTCCTCCTGCTCTTTGCGCCGTTTGGCATCCTCGTGGCACGCCTCGTGGGTCGCACCGCCTTTTCAACCATCTACGTTGTTGTCCCGTGGTTTGTGTTGGTTGGTGTCGGCATCTTGGTCGTACGTTGTTGACGTAATCTATCTGCAATGTTGATGCCATCATCGTTGTAGGCCTTTTCGTATGTCGTGTTTTTGACGTCGTTGGCCGCCGATGCCAACGACAACGACGCGGTGGGTGCCCGCAGCGAACAAACGACGTCCGACGAACCGACAAACGATCGTGGCGTTGCCACGGTCGTGTAGCGTCGTGATGATCTAAATCGCCACCCTATTTTATCGACGTTTGCCGCTCGGGGTTGGACCCTAAACCCAAGGACGATGCAATAATTTCGTCCACCAAGTCCAGATCCATTTGACGGTTTGCGACGAGCGCATGCTTTTTTTCATTGCCAAATGCTTGACAGTCCGTACCTGCAACTCGTGTGAATCACTTTCGAGCTGTGGTGTTCACTCCACCGAGTGGATTGATCGCTTGTTTCACTCTTCAATCTGCAGCTGGGTCTTTGCGAACTCCAATAGGGGCAATTGTAATCCCCTCGAGGCATGGAAATGTGTTTGTCAAAAACGCCGAGGGTTGCGTCGCTGCATAGGCTTCGTTTTGGCTTGACCAACCTCGATTCATCGGTGCATTTGCGTGATTCCGCAGTCGCATCTGCATCGACTGGGGTTTGGCGGTCATGACATCCCACTGTGTCCGAATACAGAACGTGATTGATTGCAAATACCACAACCCAGCCATGCCCCCCTGTTGTGTATTTCCTGAGATCGCTCGCGCACAAGCTCAGCACACACAATTTCCAACCCTCAATTGCAGCCGCGCGTCCATCCATCTTGACGTTCCTATTATCTTGTACGACTGCTCAAACGCCCCACATGTTCTTGATTTATCACGAATTTTGAATGGATTTATTTGAACTTTTTTTGCAAAGAGTGGGACGCACCAACACGAAAAGAGGTCAACTCGACTTGGTCAAAGGTCCAAAGGAACATCCCTTGTTGGCCAGAAGCAATACATATATATGTACTTGTAAACCGTTGTCAAGATGGACCAAGGTAAATGCCATGTTGCAGTCGCACCTTGCCAAACTCACGTCCCCAGAACTCGGATGTCTCTATCCGTCTCAGGCAGTTGTGTGTGCTTGCGACTTGCATAACATTGTCCGTGTGGTCCCAAGAACTTTGTACATAGTCCCAAGGGCACTGTAAGACATTCGACATATTATTGGCTGTCGAGAGTGCTTGAAAAATGTCGCCTGAAGATACGGACTTACGATGAAAGCTAAAGTCGGTGTCGGATCGTCTTGGGATCCTTCAACGTACCACTCCAGTCATTTGAGGTCGAACCTCGACCACTCATTTTCACAGTCGAGCTCGATGGAGGCACGTTCCCTTCAACAAGACACGTCCCCCAAGATGCACAACACCAATTCGCCCCGCCCCCATCGCGGCCACTGCAAATACAAGGGTGGCGGGCGCTGCTTTAATGAGCGAACGCTCAAGTACACGGGCGAAACACACACCATGTGCGAAGAGCACCGCCTCCGACACAGCATCATCCAATGCAAAATCAGACACAAAGATGCGACAACTGAAACGCATGATGGTACTATTGGGGAAGCGAGACAACGATATGGACAATGCGATGGTCAAGGAAAAAGACATACAACAAGAGGGAAGTCAATCCACCCAAGCACGTGCCTCGTCCAACGAAGAAACTTTCACAATGGCGGTCGGCGTCGAGAGGGCTTCAATGGTCGTGGTGGTGTGTTGCGTGATTGTTGTGCATACATTTTTCATACAATTTTAATATTACAGTATTTTCCTGTATCATTTTATAAGCTTGGCATTACAAACAATTATTTTTAACAGGATATAGAAAGTAATGGGCAAAATATTCAGGGCTTTTCAATTTTTAGAGATCGATTTCTCCTAGGTTATTGCATTTGATAGGAATCGAGTTGTACAGTTGAATTCAGCATGAAATATATCCAGCACACGATGACATGATAAAATGCAAAAAGCCCCTCGCCATTGTCAACAAAGAAGATGGAGTGCAATGGTCGCCCGAAGAAATTCATATTTTCAAGTGCATCATGGGCGTGCACGACGAGCTCATGGCGTAGATTTGAACCGCCGTACAAATGGTTTACTAATTACAACACAAACGACGATCGGGCTGTCGCTTCAAAATACATGATTTTTCAAATAGTTACCACGTATTCATTCAATCGCACAACCCTCCTGTCGATGATCGTATACTAATGTAGTGTTGTGACGTGGCGTGCTACTTTTGAAAGGATTTCTTTGACTTCTCGCTGATGTGTTCAACTTTTGGCCGACAGAATTGAAATATGGTTTTGAGGCATAAAGGAGACACGGAAATGCATAAATTGATCGACTTGGTCATATGGAACTCGACTTTAAGAATCATCTATCAGGATTCTTTGATTTAGAATTGGTTTAAATCTGCTTACTTTTTCTTCATTCTCGTTACAGAATGAAGCTGTATTGCATGATGAATCAAGTTGGCATGTATCCCAGACGGTAAAAATGGCGACGAGAATTCAGCGATAGGGTCATACTACTCTCAAAGGAATCTTGCATGTTGAGCTCGCGTCTTCAGGACCGTCTCCTGAGAATACTTAAGCCAACCTCACACCTTCTCTCATTTTCGAACTTGACTCACACTGCACACCATCCATGTGCCAAGCAGCCTCAAGAAGTCTTGGCCAACCATACCGCGGCCAGTGCAAATACAAGGGTGGTGGGCGCTGTCCCAACGAACGCACGTTGAAATACACGGGCGACGTGCACACGTTGTGTGAAACCCACCGCCTTCGCCACAATCAAATTCAAATCAAATCCGACACCAAGATGCGCTACTTGAAACGAGTGATGGCCCAACAAAAGCAGCAACAACAGCCTTGTGCCACGCGCGACGAGCGGAGGGCCAAAGACGTGGTCAGAAACAAGAAAAGACCCCGCGTGGACGTCGACACGGCTTTTCTACCCGAAGAAATATTCATGTTCGTCGAGATGATGGGGCTGCATGGCGACTCCCACGAGTCACGTGCGCCAACTACCGTGGTATCCATGGATGTCCTTGATCTCCTTGTTGTGTAAGATGGAGGGTCGAGTAGTAACACAAATAATAGGAATGTTGTCATGTTGTTTGAGCGCTCCTTGGAGTTGTACGCTAGGCTTGATCATGTCTTGGTCATTGCGAGGTTGAGGGCAGCAGGTAAGGGATGGGGGTAGGTTTGGTATGAGGGAGGGGCACAGTTGGTGGTTTCTTCGATTTGGAGTGGCGTAATTACACTGTAGCCGTGCGGAGCTCTTTTTAGAGTACTCGAAGAGGGGGAAATAGTTCGCATATTGGTGTTTGAATGGTGAAATGAACCACCACTGGTCACATTTTGGTCGAAATGGGAGCGGTGCGCGAAAAGGATTCGCAGCATGCTCGAAAACAATCCCCGCCCCAGGAATCCACTCCCATGCACGTGTTGTTTTCAACTTAGGGAGTTGATCAGTAGGATTTGAGACGGTATATTTTTCCTTTACGACGGTACCATCTTACATGGTGTCGCGCAACATCTCGAGCAACAAGTCAATCTCATCGGCATCGAGCTCGTCGTCGACGGGACTTTGATATGTCTCGGCACCGTCGTCTGTCTTCATGGCTTTTCGTGGACGGCAATTTTTTGAATGGATCGTTTTCTCCACGGTTCGACGCCGCCACTGCCGCCACTTGGTGTCCGACCGGCGCTGTGTCGCATTGTGTCGACGTCGATGCCACTCGCAGAACGTGTGGATGCCTCCGCGGGTCGTTGTCGTCCGTTCGTTCATGCATCGACCAGTCTTGTACGTGCATTTACCACGGAAGGATGGCAGTGTGTTTTGGGACAAAGTGGCGGGGGCTATGGGAACCAACGCATTGGGAGTGAGGAATGGCGTCGGCGTAACTTGCATGCGTGGTCAAATGTCCCTTTTGGTGGGGTGTCGTTGGGGGAGGTGAAAGGGAAATGATGCCAACCGAAGTCTTGTCCATGATGCCAAGCAGCCTCGACATGGCATTTTGAAAATCCATTGGCGCCGTCGTGTGAAAGCTCGGCGTGTTGAGGTACACACACCTACTACGGTACATGGATGCCCTGTGTTCGTACATTCTTCGTCTGGCGAACGCACGAAAACGGTGCATGAGGATAGGAGTGTTTATTACGGGATAATTCGTCCAACGAGGGACGAATACCTTGTTGTGGGCGAACCGAACCTTATATCATTGAACACGGTGATCCTGCCGAATGATTTGTGTTAACATAACGACGCGCATAATACACCATGGACGAACGCGAATACGACACACCCAAAGTTGTCGTAGTGAAGTCATGGCAATAATCGACCACCCGATTTCCTACGAAATAATCCATTCGTCCGCTTGGAGAGCCAGTGTTGGTCGGCTCTGGGATTTAGTCAACTCATCTATTGTTCCACTTGAATGCCTGAATATTGGACTTGTAATCGACGACTCTAGACTGGAAACCATCGACATCAGAATGGGACCAAACTCTGTTATCCAGTCGTCCCAAGGTCGTTGTGGCGGATTCGAGTGCCTCAATTTGCCGTCCTTCGAGTTCACGTTGCAGTGTCTGTCGTGATCGATCTCCAATGCACGTTAGCACACAAAAGATACCCTGCAACTTGAAGGGTTTTACTCGGACGAACCTTGAAGTTGTAGATCCTGATCAGAAACTTTATTCGTTGATGTGTAAGGATAAATGAGGCAATTATTTGGCTAACCAATCAGAGGCCAGCAAATAAAACAACTGAAAAAATCGACAAAGGAGAGCGATGTCGCCTGTCGAACAAAATCGTTCGACAGCGTTCCGAAGCACTTCAAACCAGTGCCATTAATTTGCACAGTTGTGCACGCAAGTGTTTATGTTGCACGAATCTTCTCTACAAATGAATGCGTTTCGGAGCTTCTGTATTGGCTGGCAAGAAGGAAAACGCGCATGTCTAGCGATCATAGATATCCCAACAATCGCCCCACCTTGAATTGCAGCTTTTTACGAAGAATTTTGTGGAGTACTTCAAGCAACTTCGATGGGCTTGATACGCAAACTCAAAGTAGTTTAAGAAAATTTGTACTTTAAAGTAGGTACATCATTGTCATGTCAGATGTGCAGTCATGTGAAGATTATTTTGGAAACACACTGCCGAGGAATTGATTTGTACTTTGACTGCTATTATTTTTACAGCTACTTGTTTTCCTCAGCGTATGCTTCGGGTTCCCCCTTGAGGTGGCACAAGCCGCTAGACTGATGGTGGTTGTTGATTGTGCAAAACCGCCGATGATTTTCGCAACACTAATATCTGAATTTAGAATGTATGTATTATCTTGTTTGAACGAAAAAGCCAGGATGCAATATGATTGGTGAGCAAGAACGTAACCGGATTGTCCGGAAATTTGTAACTTGACAGAGTGGGCATCCATCATGATTGCCGTCATCTTGAGCCGTTTAAGGGGTGAATGACCAATCACCATGTATCCACGCAACCTGGTTAGTGAACGCCAACACGATTGTGTCAAAAGGCCCACGTGTCGCATCACGACACCACCGAGTCGACATTGCACATGCGGAGGCATCGCCGTGCACTCGCAAGGCCTCTGAAATGAACGCATCGGACGATCCACAGGCAATCGGAGTGATGGTATGACCATCACTCCATCGGTCTTCACCTGCATTCGACCTTGGTCCGTGCTGGCAACGGTCTCATGCCCACTTTTCGTTTTCTTCCCTCATGTCATACTCGATTCTCGCATCGATCCAATGGTACTTTCAAGGCCGGTCGCGGTACGGCGCTCGTGGCTATGAACTTGGCGCGGCCAAATGGCCCAAGGAAGAGCCGCGGGACTTGTCGTCCCATCACTACGTGGTCACAGGCGCCAACAGCGGCATTGGACTCGCCGTCGCCGAACAGATAGCCGCCGCCGGCGCGCATGTGCACATGGTCTGCCGGAATCCCGCGCGCGGCGAAGCGGCGCGACAGGGTGTTGTGGCCAAGACTGGCGCCGACGACGCGCGTGTCCATCTCCACATTGCCGACATGAGCAAACTCGCCGACGTCCACGCTGTCGCCGACGACTTGGTCCAGACGCTGCCGGTGCTGCATGGTCTTGTCAACAACGCAGGCCTGCTGGCCGACAAGCTCGTGATTACGGACGACAACATTGAGAGCAGCCGCGCGGTCGCGCTCCTTGGGACGTTTGTGCTCACGGCGCGGCTCTTGCCGCTTTTGGCCAAAGCCGACGACGTCGGCCGCGTGGTCAACATGTCGAGTGGCGGGCAATATTTGGTGTCGTTGGATTTGAACGACGTGCGAGGTGCGGCCATTGTCTTGTTGCCGCATGCGGCTCAACCTCCCTGTAGGCGTGCGCCAGGGCAAATTCGACGGCACGATGGCGTACGGACAAGCGAAAAAGGCCCAAGTCGCGCTGAGTCGGCAATTCGCGCGGCTCTTTCCGCTCACGGCTGGCTCGAACGTGTGCTTCAACGCGATGAACCCTGGCTGGGCCATCACGAACGGAACGGAGAAATCCCTCGAAAGCTTCACGGCGCGCCACCGCCACCTAATGCGCGACGCCGACCAAGCTGCCGACACAGCCACGTGGCTCTGTCTCTCCAAGGCGGGGGCTGCCCACTCGGGCCTCTTCTTCTTGGACCGCGAACCCGTTGCGACGGAAATGCCGCTCAGCGGCACGGGCTACACGGACGCCGATCTAGACAAGTTGTGGCAGACCTGCGTCGAGATTTTCAAACTCGAGCCCAAGCTCGCGTAAATATATAATGTCAGTGTTCGATCTACAGAGTCAAGTGGGGGTAGGGTCCACGGCGCAGTGAGAGGACATATGGAAAGGTGGCGTTGATTGCATTTGGCGAATCTCATGCAGGCCAAAGTTATGGTAGTTTGGCTGTGACCCTCGTGGCAGACAAGGGAAGTTTAATTTGAGATCGTCCGTCTTGCGACAGGCCCATTCGATTGAAGATTGCCATCGCAAAACTATTTTACTTAGATGGTGGGGGGAACAACAGGCGGCGGGGGCCCGCCCATGTGGTTCCACAAAACGACGCGACGATCCCACGAACACGACGCAACGATCCCTACGACAACGCATGACGCGAGGCGTGTCATCGTTTCGTCGTACCCGGCACAAAGAGACTGAAATCGAGGCCCATCACGAATTCCGAGTGGTGGTTGGCGCATTGCTACGCCACACACACGTGCGGGTTAAATCGGAATCAAATATGGTGGCAACAATTGTTGTCGACGCCGGGATCACATATCGTACCACGTGGGGATGCACCGCTTGGGTGTTCCAGAGCCGCACCGACATGTCGTAGGACGTCGAGCCAATCAGATGCTCGTCATGCGGCGAGCATTTGATGCGGCGCACGGGCAATTGGTGGCCACGGAGGAGCCGCACTTCCATCGACGGGTTCCGGATGTCCTAGTTCGTTCGTTCGTTCGTTCGTTCATTCGTTCGTCGGCACGTTTGTTACCCAGACTTTGATGGTCGCATCGACCGACCCCGAGACGAGTTGGTTTGGGTTGTACTTGTTCCAATCGAGCGCGAGCACTTCTTGCGCATGCGCGGCAATGTGTCCGACGGCCTGCGTCGGCGCCAGCAAATCCCACAGCTTCAACGCGCCGTCGCGAGAGCAGGACGCGAGGAGGTTGGTTTCGCGCGTGGACCAGACGGCATTGTTGACCTAAGAGAGCGCATGAGCACATCGTATGGGTGAGGAGGAGGATGCACCGGTCCCGTGTGGCCGCGGAGGGTCGTGAGCGATTCGCGGCGCTGCGGATGCCACACTTTGATTGTGTGGTCGAGCGACGACGAGCAAAACGTCTGTCGGTCCACGAGGTTCCAGTTCACGCCGCTCACATCCATCGTGTGTTCCGAGAACGCCTGGATCGGAAAGTTGTCGCGCGTGGTCACGTCAAAGAGCTTGAGGTCGCCGTTCGAACACCCTGCGACGAGCTGGTTGGGGTGGGTCTCGCTCCACGCAACGTCAAAGATGCCATGTTGTGTGTCAAAGCATCGCATCTACAAGGGAATGAAGGACGACGACGATGACGAACGAGGATCGGACAGGCGTGAGCTCGCCCGACGGGAGCAACTCCATCACGTATTGCTTGCCGTTCCCGACAAGGCCAAAGTACTGCGCCGCACCGACGGCGACCCAATGTTCATGGAACGGACTAAACTCAACCTACACATGATGACATGACATGACGATGGCGCAGTCGATTTGCGCACCGCAAACGCATTCACGTCCACGACGCCGCGCCGCGGCTGGAGATACATCGTGCTGAGCTTGTTGTGTGGGGCGATCGTCCGGATAATCAGCCCGTTTCATGCCGGATACCACGTCGCGTCAACAACAGAATTATAACAGTTAGAATGCAGCTCAATGTCCCGACTGGAATTATGCCAACCTGTTATAAATGTTATAAAGAAGTTCGATGACGCTCTTGATGGGGGATTCCGACAAGCTGAGAGAGTCCCGCCCAGCTTGCACACACCAGAACGATGGATACCTGCACACTATACGCACGTTGGGCAACTTAAGCTGTCGGACTAAAGCTGGGGCATTGAGTCACCATCGCGGAAATCGCTTTGGTAACCTCATTATACTAGTACGAAGGCTCTCTTGTGCAGTATTGGGGAGAAACTTCGGCGCACTCGTCAAAGGGGTGCATCTCGCAAGAGCAAATGGTTCTATTTACACACTGGAAGAGATCTTGACCGCCATGTTTCCGTCGGGTGATGATTGGGGTGCGGACAAGACTCGGCTGTCCCCAACCAACTTCAACTTGACACGTGGTCAAAACGCAGGGTTACAAAGATATCCGCCTTGAATCGGGTATTTGATTCAAACACCCGACTGGAAACCCAATTCATCGTCGGTCCGTCGTCATTTACCGGGTATTTGAAAAAACGCGTGTTACCGGTACGTCTTTTGGGGGCTATTTTTGGCCCCAAACAGCGTTGCAAGCGAGCGGTGAAACGCCATATCCGGATAGTATCCGGAATATCCGCAGGATGAATCTTGCCTTCTCATTCTCCGTTTTCCCCGACAAGCCGCAGAAGAAAGATGGCCGACTATGCCAAGGTGGAACACGATCCCGTGCCGCACATCCGCGAACACCATGAACCGAACGTGCTCTTTGCCATCCACCGCAACAAGAACAAGAACGTCGTGAGCTACGCCGCCAACCTCGTCGACGGCGCGCTCAACGCCGCGGACCCGTTGAAGGTCGACTGGATCATGTACGAAAACAACCCCGTGGGCCGCGAAGACCTTAACATGATTGAACGCAACACCGCGTACGGCGTCAAGTTCACTCCCATCGTCGGCAAGGCTGGTGCGTTCAATATCATCCTCTCGTCGCTCCCCGACAAGACGATCGAATTGCACGTCGTGGACGGCAAGGCCGTCGCGACGACCGACATCAACGGGGTCGCGGGCTGCACGTTGAACCGCGTCTTTGTCACGTCGACGACCTCGTGGGGCATGCCAAAGGTGCAACACATTGAAATGTTTGCGACCGATCCCAGCGGCGCCGCCGTCGTCGAAAAGAAGATCCCGTAACTTCGTATATGATTTCATTTTTTAGCCCCGCGTGTTGTCGTGTCTCTCCATGGCAACCTTGGCCGTCGCATCTCATGTCGAATGCAAGCCATACACAGAGACATTTGCAACGAGGGGAGAGCCTCTTGTCGACGACCGTATCACCGACCCCCATGCACACATTTGCACTGTCCATGGTCAGATCGAAACTCGTGGTGCTGATGATGTAGCATGCACGCAAACGAGCGATGGACTTGGTCAATAAGGACGTCGTCGCAACAACCTGCCGATGGCGCTGTGGACGCGACGACTCGTTGGACCCTAGCATCGATAGCTGCATCGACGTCGAGGACATGCCGCAGCATGACTTGTCTCAATACACGACCCACTGTCAATCTCAAATACGATATGGTGTCTATTGTGTGTCCTAACGCGCGACGACCGTCCTATCACCGCTGGCCTTTGTAGATGCTGCGGAGGTGTTTGATCTGTTCGACTGTCACGAGCGTACTGCCCGTCTTGCTTCGGCTCTGCTTGATCGGGATCTTCTTGATCATGGCTTCGTGCGAGCACTCGAAATCGTGTTTCCCCACAACGCTCGCGCGCCGCTTGGCGCGGTTCACATGTGCGGCCAAGTCACTCAGCTTTTCGGTTGCGAGCGGCGCCTCCTACACAACATGCTCGTGACATGGCGGCGGCAGCGTCGATCATACCACGCGTTCCGTCTTTTGCTGGTACTGGACAGCAATCTCATGCAGCCGAAGGTAAATGTCGGCAAAACTCGGCCGCTTCTCCATCTCGCTGGACCAACATTCGGTCATGAGGTCGTAGTATTTCTCGGGCGCGGGATTCGTAAACGCCGATGGACGCAACCCTTCTTGGCACACTAGCAACGGCACTTGGAGCGGATTCATGCCTTGGTATGGGTCCACGCGCTCGATGAGTTCCCACAACACGACGCCAAAACTAGATCAACACATTGGGTGTTTGGGGGTTGCGGGGTTTTGGGGTTGGAGTGAGTACCTGTACACGTCGGCCTTTTCCGTGTAATTGTCGTGTCGGATGACTTCCGGCGCGGCCCTTCGGCGACGTTCAGAGACGACAAAAGAGGGACCACGGTACCAAAAGGGGGTGCCCACAAACGTATATTCGCCATACATCTTGTCTTTGTACCGCGAGAGGCCAAAATCAGACACTTTGACGACCAAGTGGTCCGAGACGAGGAGGTTTTTCGTTTTCAAGTCGCGCTACGTCGTTCGATCGGTGTGTCGTCGTCGGGTTGTGACGCCACTTACCTGGAGAATGTTGTTGCCGTGGACATGCTGCATGCCGCGGACAATGTCCTGGGCGCAATGGAGGATCAGTTGGAGCGGCACGATGTTCTTGATGTCGCGGAGGTAGTCGTAGAGCGAGCCTGTGTGACGTGATCAGACATGTCACCATGACTTGTCCGACCGTTGGCCATGTACTCCATGATCAAGACGTAGCAACTCGACGTGAGGCTCGCGCCAATGAGCTGGAGCACGTTCGGGTGGTCGAGGCGACTCATGACCCAGATTTCGCGGCGAAAGTTCTTGACGGCTTCCGCGACCCCTTCTTGGTACGTTTCCTTGGGCATGAGGAGCTTGACACCGACCTAGGCATGTCACGTCATGTCAACGAGAGAGTGCGCCGCTCGACCTTGGTGCCACGCCACACCCCCGCGTACACTTCGCTGAACGGGCCAATCGCCAACTGCTTGACAAGGTGCACTTCGGGCAATTTGACTTCGTAGACCGACGCAAAGACGTTGTCGGCGACTTTGAAACTCACGTTGGACTGGGCCGTCATGCTCACCCTGTGGAACATGCCATGACGTCATCGATGACGTCACGACGCACCGGCGCATGGTTGTGAGTTTGCGCAGCTTGTCTTCTTCTTGTTTCACGCGCATATCGCTGGGCATGACAGCCATCACGGCCTTTTCTTCGTACGTCGACTTGACAAACATGTCTTCGGCGCGCATGTTTTTGGCGCTACAAAGACGATGACAACGACGCGTCATCCGCCTCGACGACATACGTTTGCTTGCGTTTGCTCTTGCCAAGAAAGCTGGCAATCCCGTTGCGCGCCTCGAGAAACTGGTGGCCCGCCTTCTCCGTGTTCTTTCGACTCTGGATCTGCGCCTGATCGATGTCTTTCTTGATCATGATCTCGCCCTGGAGCGGCGCATGCTTGCCCGCGGCCTGGACGCGGTGTTTCCGGTACGTCCGGCACCCGCAGAGGCCGCCACCGATGAGTACGACGCCGCCCACGACGACGCCAACGAGGAGCCAGACGTCCAAGACGAGACACGTCGACGCCTTGCAGTGCGTCTCGGAGAAGACATTGACGACCCCCATGCATATATGAAGCGGCCAGAGAGAGATCGATTCACGGCGGCGGCGGCGCCGTGGCAGTTGGCAAGGGGCGGTCTCGTCGGCTATAATTAGACACGCGGTACCGATCTTAGCAGGTGAATAAAACGACCGGTGTATCGGCACAACAACACACGTCGCGCAATGATCCTTGGGCCAGAGCACCGCCCGTTGAACGGAGCAAAGTCGGTGCATCTAGGTGGCGGAGATGACACACAGCCGCGTCTAGTCGGTCGTTCACGACCATGGCGTGCGTTGAAGTGTACGGGTACGCTCACCCCCCGTCGCATTCGAGCGGGTGCATGCATCCTTTGGGGTAGCATCGTCAACGGCCGACCGGCCGTCCGCAGCGGCGCGATCCAAACACAAGCTCTCAGAATGTCGGACCTGCATTCCTGGGTCGGGTGGAGCGACGTCTTGGTGCGTTTTATATCATGGCCCAATCAGAGGTATTATACGTATTTTTGTGGCTGCGTTTTATTACATGAGTGTAGGTCTTTCGACTCACTCGGACACTTGGTTCTGTTCATGGACCAATGAAATTTGTTCAACCTACATTGAGAGTACGTTTTATCGGGGAGAACGCCAGAGTGTTGATCCTGCGTCGTGCCAGGGATTCAGCAATGGGGGCCGTGACTTGGAATTTGTATGAATAATTTTAGCCAATCAGAGACGAGCATGAAAATAGAACGCGGTTGGTGAGCTGGTTGGTGGTCGCGTCATTTGGAAGCACGATGTCTTCAGCGAACAAGTCCAAGGGCAAGGGCGGCAAGAACAGACGCCGAGGGAAGGGCGACGGCGAAGAGAACAAGCGTGAATTGGAGTTCAAGGAAGATGGACAAGGTAGGCATTCATCGACGGGCGTCCTCGGCTTCCAGACGCTCACGCCTCTCTCTTCTGACTAGAATACGCCCAAGTCCTTCGCATGTTGGGCAACGGTCGCTTGGAAGCGTACTGCTACGACGGGGTGACTCGTCTCGGTCACATTCGCGGCAAGATGCGCAAAAAGGTGTGGATCGGCCTCGGCGACATCGTTTTGGTCTCGTTGCGTGAATACCAAGACGGCAAGGTCGATGTCATCCACAAGTACAACGCCGACGAAGCACGCAGTCTCAAGGCGTACGGCGAACTTCCCGACAATGCCCGCATCAACGAAACCAGTGTTGACATGGACGGCGCCGGCGACGACGACGACTGCGGCTTTGAATTCGACGACATTTAAGCGGCGACGACGACTTCGCTTAATCTAAAGTAGAGAGATTTTTAGCATGCAAAACGATGGCTGTATTGTTGCGACTGGAAGGGGCAAAGGCACGTCATGTGGAAAGGGGGTGCCGCGTCGCGCCACCGTTTGCCGTTTCATCGAATTGCGGCCGTTTCGCCGTGGAGCCCCCGAAGTATTTTGGGACGTTTTCCATCCGCATTGCATCTCGCATCGTCCGCGCAACATGCCCGTCGGCCCACGAGGGTCGCTGATCCTCGAGATGGACGAAGTCGACCGCGAAACCAAGGTTCCCGCGCCGTTGAGCGCAAGTCCCAACAAGATTCGCATGCGAATCGACGCGGCCAAGGAGCAAGCCAAAGCTGTGAACTCGGGTAAGTTGTCGGGATCGCACGGGATGTTGGGGGCTGAGGGGTGGAATAGTCTACAAAGAAGGTGAGGTGATCCACTGGATGAGTGTTCGCAGCCCTGACCTCGTCGAATTTGGCCGCGCGTTGGAGAAACGCGGCTACAATACCCTTGGGAGCATTGCGTTTCTCACGGAAGACGAATTCGACACGTCCCTCTCCCCTGCGCTCCAGGTGCATTACTATCTCGCCATGATGCCTCACAGAGATTGACGTAGCACACGCTCTTGATGGCCCTGGCGCAACTTCGACACGATCTATATCGCATGTAGCTGCCACCACCGCTTGAAGTATTGCATTTGGCGATCGCGACGGGCTAGCATAAAGAGAGCACAAGGTGTATTTATGAGCACGAAGGTGTTGCAACCCCATACCTTGAAGCATATTCCAAAGACGACGAGCATCGAGCATCGTGGTGTCCCGCGTTTGCTCAGCTTCTTCATGGTTGTGCAAGGCTCACGGAAGTCTCTGAGAGCGACTTGGCGGCTGATGCTGGTGAAATCAACTCGGATGACTCGACAGGAGGCTGCATCGGTTGCTATAGCGCGGGGACCTCGCATCACTTTCGCCGCTCCAGGCAGCACCTCTGAAAAACCTGTCCCCCTGCATCATGGTGCTTCCGTTTCATGGATGATGGACAAGCTTCCATCAGGACAAGGGAACTGGAGCATTTCAAATTGGCGCGAATTTTTTTGTCAAAGATCGTGAACCCGTGGAATATGATACGTTCAAAAATATCCTTTGAAAGTAAATAGTATCCATTCCACAAGCACTCATTTTCGAACGAGAGCAACATGCAACCGGCGGCAGAACCAACATTTGTTCGGAACGCTGCCTCATGCGACGCGCCGTTGGATCTGGGCAAGGACGAAGGGTGCCCGCGGCGCATATTCCCGCTCATTCACGAATGCGGCTTCGACATGGGTGTGGAAACTGTGCCGAGCCAGAGTCGGGTTCCGATGCATCAACACAGCGACAGGGACGAGGTGATCACGATCTTGCGCGGGACGGCGGTGGTGCACGTCGACGGCGTCGAAAGCACAGCAGTTTGCGGCGACATGGTGCTCATTCGACGGGGCGAGTCTCACGAAATTCGAAATGAGTTGGCCGATGAACTCTTCTTCTCGTGGGCATTTACGCCGTCCGAGACGTCGTTTAGCGAGAGCATGCAGCTGCGAGCTAGACAGGCAAATGAACAAGATGCGTGAAGGTTGACTATGCATGTGTGTGTGTACACGTGGGCTCGAGACGTTGGAAGGACGAGAACCAGATCGTCACTTGAGAGTATGCCCCTTTCTCGCGGCGACTTTGATGGGATCTCGTGGTGAATAAATGTGATCTTCTTCGAACGTCGTCGCGACATGCCACGGGCTTGGACACTGTTGTATGACAAGACTACACCTTGGGTGCCCTGCTCACGCAGATGGGAAAGGACTGAGGGTACATCTGCAGCGCGCTTTTGACAAGCGATATCTCGCGTGGGATAAAAGCGCCCAAACATCGTATCCCCATGCAACAAAGAAGCGCGTACTTTCACTTACCTCCTTGCGGCTCTCCTTCGTGTTGTTTCGCTTCAGCCTACTAATAGTATGCGATAGTAGCCCACGATGACCAAGTGTATCTCTTTGCTGGTCTGCGTCGTGTCACAGCATCATTTGGACCTGTGACCCACTGGTTGCAGGTCAAGGGTATTTCTCAGGATCGGCAAACGAGAGCCAATATATTTATCAAAATCGGCCAAAGACTACTCTTGCCAAAATATATTCATTGGCGATCGGCCATCGGCATCTCATTGGCTGAAATAACAGGGAAGACGACCAGTCATGACCATGGTCTTTCCCGAGTTCTCTCTCACACTCGCAGGAGACCCACAGCGAGGAGCATTCCCATTCGCAGAAGTCACAGTGCTCCTCGCTGTGGGTCTCCTGCGAGTGTGAGAGAGAACACGGGAAAGACTTGCTCTGTCATTTCAGCCAATGAGATACCGAAGGCCGATCGCCAATTAAAATATTTTGGCAAGAGTAGTCTTTGGCCGATTTTGATAAATATTGGCTCTCGTTTGCCGATCCTGAGAAATACCCTGCAGCTAATGTCCGTTCCCCAACCTCGATAGGCAGAGCAGTTGATGCCGGAAGCTTGATATCGACGGCGGTGTCGCCCCATTGTTCCCAATGGCGCCCCGAGACGCAGACTTGTGCAAAAACAAGACGATCGTTGTCGCATGGGACGAAGCAGATTCAAAATCGAGAGTTGGACTTTCTCGCGAGTTGAACTTCAACGTGGTTGCCGAAAAAAGAACTGGGGAGTCTTTTCTGAGTTCACCTGCTAGTACTGCTACAAAGTAGTACCTCTACTATTACTGCGGTGTTGCCAATCGTCACACGGCCACGTCGGCAACAGTGTGATCCCTTGTATCTCGTGCCAAGCACGCCACTGATTCGAGGTTCAAGTCGATCGAAAACAAACCATGTCCGCCGAGGATGCGGAGCCCTCCGCATATCCCTTTTTTTTCTTCTGGGCGACATTCGACGAGATTGACATCGAGACGAGATTGGATGGTTCGCAAGCGTTGAGGTTTGGGAACAACAGTTGGACCTTGGTGAAGGCACGCACTGTGGGGCTCACTGTGCGGCACCAATTTTATGCACACACACACCGAATTCTCGGGTGCTGCTGAACTGCCACTGGCAATGAATGTAAACGTGCCAGAACATGAAACAGCGTGCGCCGTCGTTGAACCATGCCCAGTGGGTCGAATATACTGGATTCAAGACCTTGATGTGGACTTTGGACACAATGCGTATTTGTATTCGCGCACCGAGCTGACTCACAGGGTTGACTGCTATCTAGGAGCTGGGAACGTCGAGGCAGTTCCCCTGACCAGAAAACGTGGAAATCGAATATTCCATTCAGTGTCAGTCCGTGGGTTCGTTTAAATCTCACAAACGCCAAGGACAATCAATTGCTTGCCATCGACTCGTCCAAGAATCTCTCATGCGCTCCTTCTCAGTTGAATGTTGCACATTGAGGCTCGACTACTTCGATTGCATCGACATTGAAGTTGGCACTTTACCGTAAAGCACACAATAACTCATCAGACTGTTTTGCTCACCATTTTGTGATCTGGTGAGTTTATTTTGATATTTTCCTGGATAAAGTTACGTATTTTTATTCATATTTCTAATAATAAATATTATACTTGATAGTAGTATGTAGTATTAAATTTATTTACCCGTATCTGTTGTTTGGTGAGAACAATTCGGTGCTTGAGTGGTACTATTGGTCAGTTATTGTGTGATTTGGAGTCCCTGGTGAGTAGTTTTGTGCGGTGAGTTATTGTGTGCTCTACGGTAGCGTCGTAACTCCACACAATATCTGAGTCGATTTCAGATCTTGTAGATATATTTATCCACTCAAAATACTCCCAAAACGTACAAATTTCTAAACAATTTACGTTGGCCTCTTACTATTACCTTATAATGGAACAGCGCCAACGCAACATATATTGTCTGGTTTCATATTTTATCTCAATTCCAAACTCCATCGATGCGCAATTACAAACCTTGTGATCGAACTTTTTCTGGCCCACTCTGGATTTGGAATTCTCTTTTTGCTGGCGCCTGGCGCTCTTCATCAAAAAAAGACGGCACAGTTTATCACGAACGTTCAACTGCATTAGCTCCTATCAACGACATTGTGCTGCGGTTGCAAAATTCGATGGTGGTGGGGTTGGTGGGGTTCTGTCGCGACAACGGCTTGCAGTGTCGTTGTCGTTTGTCGTTCAAAACGCATCTCAGCTTCGCAATTGCAGCACCAACAGCTCTTTTCTGCTTTCGAGCCTTTGCGAATCGTTGCGATAACTTATTGTTGCAAAACATCCAAATCTCATTTTCCATACAAAATCCGATCCTGAAAATTCGAGCACCTCTCACAACATAGCGCCGCCCATAGATTTAGTACAAGAAGCTTGCAAGTGCAGGCACAAGAAACTCACGCTTCGTTGTGGGCTTTCACACGCCTGTTCGTTGAAAGGTCAAGCGTTCGATTTCGAACGCACAACGCTGTGCTTCAAATCTGATTGACTTGAGGTTGAGGACACCCGACAGACATTCGCTGGAAACGCAGATTCTCCTTCTCGCGCGGGCAAGGAATGGGATTGAGATTGTAAACAAATCCAAACACTTGATTCTCCCTCTGGTTGACATTTTTACGCCCATCACTCTTGCCGCCCCATTCTACATGGCATCCGCCCAACACAAATGGGCGACAGCCGTAGAATCCCAGACGGTTGCGTCACCAGCCCTTTGTCTCAGGTTCGATTCTGGCAATTGACAATTTTGTCGCCATTCGGTCGAAATCCCACGGTGTTTCATTCTCCCACACTTCTGTGTGTGCCTCTGACAAGACCCACGGCTCCAAAGTTTGCCCATGCCCAGTGCACGCCTTCGGCAAATGCCCAGAGATCCCAAGTCTGGGATTTCAAGATACAATGTGAACGCGTCGACGTCACCCTCCCACACAAGTGAGTGGCAAGGAGAGAGAGAGAGCATGTATAGATGCATTGGCTCGATAGCCTTCGTCCACATGGGTGTATCTTCGTCGCCAGAGCGTTCGCCAGAGTACATTGTCCTTGCTGTGCTAAATGATAGCACTGGATGTCTGCTGCGTCAAACGGTCTGAACTGGCGCCACTTTTGAGGTGGTGGCCATCAACAGCGACACTGCGCCATACGACGTGCACTTGTGTTGGCGACTTGGGCCGTGACCCTGATCCAACACGATGACTAATGCAAAGGGAAAACCCGCAGCTAATCCCGCAGATGGAATGGTTGTGTGTGCGCACACGGGCATGCTTTTGTCTGATCAGCTTTCATGTGTGCAATCTTACTCACATTTGAAGCCCACCCACAGCATCACGATGAAAAATGACGACAAAAACAAGTTGAGCACACAATATAGTTCCTCCAAAATATTTAATCTCGAGCCTTTGGTACAAATATTCATATAAATATTACTCGATACAAAATTTCAATCTATTTGACACAAAGTATCATTCTCTCAGCCAATCAAATAACAGAAAGAAATGCCGTCTCCGTGCGAACTTTATTCTGTTTGACACACTGTATAATAAAGCTCAGAATAACTAACCAATCAATTTCGGCTGTGGTGGTGATACACTTTTTTACGGTGGTGAGTTATTTTGAATCGACTCCGGATAATTTCGGAAATAATATTACATATTAAATAATCAATAAATTACAATTGATATTTGTAGAGTGATTATTATATTATATTTTGCAAACCGTTATGGTGAGCACATTTTGACATAGAGTGCTACCATCGGTGAGTTATTGTGAGTTTTCGGATCTCTGGTGAGTAGTTTGGAGTGGTTAGTTATTCTGAGCTTTACGGTAGTACGATGCCGCAACAGGTGGACATTGGGCACGGCACTGGGGACAAATGGGGGGGTTCCCATTTGTACATCGAACTACAACGAATCAGGCCACCTGCACTCTTGCCCTTGGTCACATTCACTCTCGTGTAGAACTCAGAAACGTTCTCAATCATCTCGGCACAATTCTCATCGTCGACTTCAAAGTTGCGTCGCAGTCGACTGCCAACTCTTCCTTCCGTGGAAACTTTTCGAGGTACGACGACAAGAGGAGAGGCCAGGATGTGGCCATAATTAGCCACAATTAGTATACCAGGTACGTTGATGGTAAATTGCACCTCTGCCATAATTCACCAGGATGCAACACAAGGCGGAATTATATTGCGTGTGAGGGTATTCCGGATATTGACCAGCTTTGAAATACTAGGACACCACAAGTCGTATTATATATATATGGCCATCTCCTCCGATTTTAGAACACCCGTGTGCGAGGCATACTGTGGCAAATAACTGAGGCACGGCTTTGCCGTGGCTAGCTGCTGTAGCTAATACCATTCGTTGGCCACACACCCGCATCGGTCAAAGGACCAGTGGAACCAAGAGGAAGAAGTTGCGAGGGAGTCGATTACTGTCCTTTCTTTGTATTCGTGGTCACGGTTGGCGGGTGCACTCATCTGTGTCGTGTCATTGACATCCACTGCAACTTTTGGGCAAACAATTCGTTTCAAAATAGCTAAAATCACTCCAATTCTACCGTTCACAGGTATATTTTGACTATGCCCCATCGACTTCAACCAACCCCTCTTAAAGAGGGTCGTGCCAACGCCACTGGAGTCTCACATAAAAATCAAACTCTGGCGACTGCCAACTATCCGTACACGTGTCGAAATACTTCAACGGTCATGGTTGGATATTCTCGATTGTATGTTTGGACACGATCGTCGTGATTTTGTGGGTGAGGTGCTGTCGGCAACGGTGATATGCACGGCGAGACATTCGGGGAGCGTGCTACTCCTTCCTGAGATCAGGCCGTTCAAGGTCTGACTGTCCATGTGTTCGTCATGGAAACCTACACCCATGAACCTTTTTTTGAGCGGTCAACCACCCTGCACCCCGATCACACAACCACCAATCCAAACTCCCATGGCTGCCCCGGTCGTACTTGTAAATAAACCAGGGCAAGATCATTCGACCTGTGCAGAAAAAGCCTACGTTTCCGATCTCGTTCAAACGGACCCCTCAACACATAGCAAATGGGGGCTGAAGAGACGCTACGTGGCTACATCAATGCTTGAAATGTGTGTGTGTATGGCAGCCACAAATCTCTGGCAGAGGCGAGAGGCGGCCACCGAGTCATTCTTCAACTCTTGTCAACTCGCATGGTTCTTTACGTCCAAGGCTGTAACCTTGCATCTGGCGACAATCGCGTTGTTGCCAAAAAAAAGAGAGTAGCCAGCAAGAGTGGGACATCTAATGTCCTACTGTGTGAGGAAACGCCGTCCATGCATCATCTTGCATCGCCGGCTGGCAGGTGCACACAAAGTGGTTTCTCTCTCATTTTTGAATTCAATCCGTCAAGCTCAAATCGACCCCCATGAAGCACATGAGCAGCAGCAGCCCCGTCTCCGTGGCCGGCCCAATCCACAAAGAAAAGAAGTTTGGCGCTTGCCGCTTCAGCCCCTACTCGGCCAAGCGCCCCGCTCTCCCCGAGTACGTGGAATACCTCGAGAACGAAGACATGTACGATACGATTGCCGCACTCACCGACGTGGAAACGCCCACGACGGACTTTGAAGACGACTTTCATGTGCGGCTCTCGCTGGACGACGACGATGTCTTGGATTTGAACCCGAGCCTCAACTTGACGTGGTCAAATGAAGACATTTCGATCTTGTTGGCCCTCATGGGCAAAGACGCCTACTAAGGTGTCGCAATGGTCTAGATTCTAGTATTTAAGTTAAGTTAAGCACCCCCCCTCGATATTCTCCTACTTGCACTGTGTTTGGCAGAGCTACCCCCGACCTACAACTAAAGACCCCCTTGTTGTGCGCTACCAACCACAACCAATGCGTCTTGGTTCTTGTTGACAGGCCGTTGAAAAATTCACTTCAACCCGCGGTCTGGCAGAGGATTCATGGGCGTCTGAACATACTAGTATACAGGCAACGTACTAGTACAACTATTTTAATAAAATAGTTATAATAACATTAAAAAAGAAGAAGTTGTAGTCGTTTGTGGACTCGGCGATGGGTGCACGCAGACTTTGTCTGGTGAAATGTATACTATGGGGGCACGAAGAGGCAAGATTTCTCGAAATTCGATTTTGTACCACACTCTCCTCCCGTTTTGCAGATTGCAAGTCGCAAATATCATGCGAAGAGGAGACCTTGTGTCCCACTTGTCTTTCAACAGGAGCCAAACACAGACGCAGCATCGACGCGTACCAACCGTTTGGCACAGAATAACTTACCAGGTTTATTTCGACTAGTGAGTGACCAAAATATCCATTTTGTAAGTATTGGAGCCGAATTTAATAAAAATTCTTCTTTGTATGCACATACAAATTTGAAGATTAATACCATTTGCATTTTGACTGGGTGTTCATTCGATTGGGATTTATTATGAATAAAAATCTCCACGTGAGTTATTAAATACGGTGAGTTATTCTGTGCGATATGGTTGTACATCTCAGGTTCAGCCATCAGCATCGCCACCGACAGACAACGTGGATCGGACAAGCAGCGATGGGGTCGGATGACGACGACATGGTGAAAAGGTGTGGGTGCTGGCCAGGGCGCTTTTATTGCAGTGTCTCGCCCCTGGGTAAATGATAAACCCCGTTCCATGTACCTGGTGAGGGCCTCCAACAACCTCAATAACGAAAATGAATTTTCGAACGCACATGCGTGCATCGTGTGCGCCGTCAAACCAAGAAATACAACGTAGTCAGTCCCATATTGTTTGGAAACAGAGTTTTCAGGGACCAGAGTGAAGTTTGATGAGAATGGATCTTGGGAGAAAGACTG